>JARWKJ010000004.1:968332-1040832 GCA_029959095.1 Rhinichthys osculus
AGCAGTATGTACGCTTATGTTGTGTAACGGTCAGTTGTTATGCTAACAGGTTGTAAGGCCGGTTTATGGGGCGTGAATTGTGCGAAACCGTGTCTGCCCTGCGCTAATGGAGGCGTGTGTCACGACGGGACGGGAGAATGCATCTGCCCTCCAGGCTTTCACGGACCCACCTGTCAAACCGGTAACACTCATATTCTTTGCCAATATACTCAGAGAGGACCCGTTTATTACAAGGGACGTATTTAGTTCTAATGTTAACATGATTGTTCTATGAATCAGACCCTATTTCGACAGGTTTTTATGGCTAGGTTCTCAAATGTGGGTTAGGGTTAGGTATAGGGATGGGAATTGATAAGATTTTATCAATATCAATGCCTCTAACGATTCTGCTTATCGATCCGATTCTTTAACGATTCTCTTATCGATTCCTGATAGCACTGTGTGGGAAAAACTAGTCTTTTTCGGGGGAAAAAGTTGTTTTATTTGTTTTAAAGCTTACACTACACTAAGCAAACTGTACTTTTTATGTAATTTATGTAATAAATGGAACCTTATTGTAAAGTGTTACCGATTAGTTATACACCGATTAAACGTCCCGTGAGTTCAGTGTTGGAAAGATCAGTTGTTTTAACCATTCATTAAAACGAATCGGTTCAAATAAGTCATTAGTTCGCGAATTGGACGTGTCATTATCGGACGTGTGCGCGTTGTGTGATTATCCCGGCAGTTGGGACATCCCACAAGATGTGTGTCATCACAGAAAACATTTCATCACTGGATCGTTTTTTTCGTTTATTTGAAGTGTGATTATGTCAGCTGAATGTGCGGAACACTTTTGAGAGAAGATAAGGCAACTTATTTTAGCACAATTCACACCCAGCGGCAATTCGGGAAAAACAAATCTCCGAATGCTCCACATAAAACTTTAGTCTCCCTACCTTACCATCGTGTCGTTTATTTTGATTAATATGTGCGAGGGAGAGAGGAAGACAGCGCTTAGTTTTGAGACGGTGAAGCCTACTTTCGCCTTGCTCCGAAGAGAGAGAGTGCGTGCGCGCGACCGGGGCTCTCTCTCTCTCTCTCTCTCTGCTCGATCAGTTTAACATGCGCCCTGTCACAAGCGCAGCGGTTCATCTACATTACCAGAGAGAGACAATTTTACTCACTGATCAAATAAGACTTTGCAGGACAAAGATTAGCATTGGACGCGGTGCTATGGTGCTTGATAAAGGACAAAAGGGACAGTTGTGAGTTCACGGTCTGTATACAATGGCTGACTCAGAGCAGGAGCATCGATAAGAGGACTCGTTAACGTCGAGGGCATACAATATCGATGGATCGTAAAATTTAGAACCGGTTCTCGAGTGGAACCGGTTTTCGATTCCCATCCCTAGTTAGGTATGTGTTCTCTTCTGTGGAGTGTGTGTCGAGAGCATGAGGATGAAGTGTATGGTTGTGTGTTCTCTCATGAGGATGAAGTGTGGGTTTGTGTGTTCTCTCGTGTCAGTGTGTGGCGAGGGCCGCTTTGGCCCCAGCTGTAAGGAGCGTTGTGTGTTCTCTTGTGTGTGAGTGTGTGTGTGTGTGTATCTGTGTGTGTGTGTGTTCTCTCGTGTCAGTATGTGGCGAGGGCCGCTTTGGCCCCAGCTGTAAGGAGCGTTGTGTGTTCTCTTGTGTGTGTGTGTATCTGTGTGTGTGTGTGTTAGTGTGTGTGTTCTCTCGTGTCAGTGTGTGGCGAGGGCCGCTTTGGCCCCAGCTGTAAGGAGCGTTGTGTGTTGTGTCTGTGTGTGTGTGTGTGTTTGTTAGTGTGTGTGTTCTCTCGTGTCAGTATGTGGCGAGGGCCGCTTTGGCCCCAGCTGTAAGGAGCGTTGTGTGTTCTCTCATGTGTGTGTGTGTGTGTTCTCGTGTCAGTGTGTGGCGAGGGCCGCTTTGGCCCCAGCTGTAAGGAGCGTTGTGTGTTCTCTCGTGTGTGTGTGTTCTCGTGTCAGTGTGTGGCGAGGGCCGCTTTGGCCCCAGCTGTAAGGAGCGTTGTGTGTTCTCTCGTGTGTGTGTGTTCTCGTGACAGTGTGTGGCGAGGGCCGCTTTGGCCCCAGCTGTAAGGAGCGTTGTGTTTTCTCTCATGTGTGTGTGTGTGTGTGTGTGTGTGTGTGTTCTCGTGTCAGTGTGTGGCGAGGGCCGCTTTGGCCCCAGCTGTAAGGAGCGTTGTGTGTTCTCTCATGTGTGTGTGTGTGTGTTCTTGTGTCAGTGTGTGGCGAGGGCCGCTTTGGCCCCAGCTGTAAGGAGCGTTGTGTGTTCTCTCATGTGTGTGTGTGTGTGTTTTCTTGTGTTAGTGTGTGGCGAGGGCCGCTTTGGCCCCAGCTGTAAGGAGCGTTGTGTGTTCTCTCATGTGTGTGTGTGTGTGTTCTCGTGTCAGTGTGTGGCGAGGGCCGCTTTGGCCCCAGCTGTAAGGAGCGTTGTGTGTTCTCTCATGTGTGTGTGTGTGTGTTCTCGTGTCAATGTGTGGCGAGGGCCGCTTTGGCCCCAGCTGTAAGGAGCGTTGTGTGTTCTCTCGTGTGTGTGTGTGTTCTCGTGTCAGTGTGTGGCGAGGGCCGCTTTGGCCCCAGCTGTAAGGAGCGTTTTGTGTTCTCTCATGTGTGTGTGTGTGTGTGTGTTCTCGTGTCAGTGTGTGGCGAGGGCCGCTTTGGCCCCAGCTGTAAGGAGCGTCGTGTGTTCTCTCATGTGTGTGTGTGTGTGTTTTCTCGTGTCAGTGTGTTGCGAGGGCCGCTTTGGCCCCAGCTGTAAGGAGCGTTGTGTGTTCTCTCATGTGTGTGTGTGTGTGTGTGTTCTCGTGTCAGTGTGTGGCGAGGGCCGCTTTGGCCCCAGCTGTAAGGAGCGTCGTGTGTTCTCTCATGTGTGTGTGTGTGTGTGTGTTTTCTCGTGTCAGTGTGTGGCGAGGGCCGCTTTGGCCCCAGCTGTAAGGAGTGTCGTGTGTTCTCTCGTTTGTGTGTGTGTGTGTGTTAGTGTGTGTGTTCTCTCGTGGTGAGGGCCGCTTTGGCCCCAGCTGTAAGGAGCGTTGTGTGTTCTCTCATGTGTGTGTGTGTGTGTGTTCTCGTGTCAGTGTGTGGCGAGGGCCGCTTTGGCCCCAGCTGTAAGGAGCGTTGTGTGTTCTCTCGTGTGTGTGTGTGTGTTCTCGTGTCAGTGTGTGGCGAGGGCCGCTTTGGCCCCAGCTGTAAGGAGTGTCGTGTGTTCTCTCATGTGTGTGTGTGTGTGTGTGTGTGTGTGTGTGTGTGTTCTCGTGTCAGTGTGTGGCGAGGGCCGCTTTGGCCCCAGCTGTAAGGAGCGTTGTGTGTTCTCTCATGTGTGTGTGTGTGTGTTCTCGTGTCAGTGTGTGGCGAGGGCCGCTTTGGCCCCAGCTGTAAGGAGCGTTGTGTGTTCTCTCGTGTGTGTGTGTGTGTTCTCGTGTCAGTGTGTGGCGAGGGCCGCTTTGGCCCCAGCTGTAAGGAGTGTCGTGTGTTCTCTCATGTGTGTGTGTGTGTGTGTGTGTGTGTGTGTATGTGTGTTCTCGTGTCAGTGTGTGGCGAGGGCCGCTTTGGCCCCAGCTGTAAGGAGCGTTGTGTGTTCTCTCATGTGTGTGTGTGTGTGTGTTCTCGTGTCAGTGTGTGGCGAGGGCCGCTTTGGCCCCAGCTGTAAGGAGTGTCGTGTGTTCTCTCGTGTGTGTGTGTGTGTGTGTGTGTGTGTTCTCGTGTCAGTGTGTGGCGAGGGCCGCTTTGGCCCCAGCTGTAAGGAGCGTTGTGTGTTCTCTCATGTGTGTGTGTGTGTGTTCTCGTGTCAGTGTGTGGCGAGGGCCGCTTTGGCCCCAGCTGTAAGGAGCGTTGTGTGTTCTCTCGTGTGTGTGTGTGTGTTCTCGTGTCAGTGTGTGGCGAGGGCCGCTTTGGCCCCAGCTGTAAGGAGTGTCGTGTGTTCTCTCATGTGTGTGTGTGTGTGTGTGTGTGTGTATGTGTGTTCTCGTGTCAGTGTGTGGCGAGGGCCGCTTTGGCCCCAGCTGTAAGGAGCGTTGTGTGTTCTCTCATGTGTGTGTGTGTGTGTGTTCTCGTGTCAGTGTGTGGCGAGGGCCGCTTTGGCCCCAGCTGTAAGGAGTGTCGTGTGTTCTCTCATGTGTGTGTGTGTGTGTGTGTGTGTGTGTGTGTGTGTGTGTTCTCGTGTCAGTGTGTGGCGAGGGCCGCTTTGGCCCCAGCTGTAAGGAGCGTTGTGTGTTCTCTCATGTGTGTGTGTGTGTGTTCTCGTGTCAGTGTGTGGCGAGGGCCGCTTTGGCCCCAGCTGTAAGGAGCGTTGTGTGTTCTCTCGTGTGTGTGTGTGTGTGTGTGTGTGTGTGTGTGTGTGTGTGTGTGTTCTCGTGTCAGTGTGTGGCGAGGGCCGCTTTGGCCCCAGCTGTAAGGAGTGTCGTGTGTTCTCTCATGTGTGTGTGTGTGTGTGTGTGTGTGTGTGTGTGTGTGTGTTCTCGTGTCAGTGTGTGGCGAGGGCCGCTTTGGCCCCAGCTGTAAGGAGCGTTGTGTGTTCTCTCATGTGTGTGTGTGTGTGTTCTCGTGTCAGTGTGTGGCGAGGGCCGCTTTGGCCCCAGCTGTAAGGAGTGTCGTGTGTTCTCTCATGTGTGTGTGTGTGTGTGTGTGTGTGTGTGTGTGTATGTGTGTTCTCGTGTCAGTGTGTGGCGAGGGCCGCTTTGGCCCCAGCTGTAAGGAGCGTTGTGTGTTCTCTCATGTGTGTGTGTGTGTGTTTTCTCGTGTCAGTGTGTGGCGAGGGCCGCTTTGGCCCCAGCTGTAAGGAGCGTTGTGTGTTCTCTCATGTGTGTGTGTGTGTGTGTGTGTGTGTGTATGTGTGTTCTCGTGTCAGTGTGTGGCGAGGGCCGCTTTGGCCCCAGCTGTAAGGAGCGTTGTGTGTTCTCTCATGTGTGTGTGTGTGTGTTTTCTCGTGTCAGTGTGTGGCGAGGGCCGCTTTGGCCCCAGCTGTAAGGAGCGTCGTGTGTTCTCTCATGTGTGTGTGTGTGTGTTTTCTCGTGTCAGTGTGTGGCGAGGGCTGCTTTGGCCCCAGCTGTAAGGAGCGTTGTGTGTTCTCTCATGTGTGTGTGTGTGTGTGTGTGTTTTCTCGTGTCAGTGTGTGGCGAGGGCCGCTTTGGCCCCAGCTGTAAGGAGCGTCGTGTGTTCTCTCATGTGTGTGTGTGTGTGTTCTCGTGTCAGTGTGTGGCGAGGGCCGCTTTGGCCCCAGCTGTAAGGAGCGTTGTGTGTTCTCTCATGTGTGTGTGTGTGTGTTTTCTCGTGTCAGTGTGTGGCGAGGGCCGCTTTGGCCCCAGCTGTAAGGAGTGTCGTGTGTTCTCTCATGTGTGTGTGTGTGTGTGTTCTCGTGTCAGTGGGTGGCGAGGGCCACTTTGGCCCCAGCTGTAAGGAGCGTTGTGTGTTCTCTCATGTGTGTGTGTGTGTGTTCTCGTGTCAGTGTGTGGCGAGGGCCGCTTTGGCCCCAGCTGTAAGGAGTATCGTGTGTTCTCTCATGTGTGTGTGTGTGTTCTCTCGTGTCAGTGTGTGGCGAGGGCCGCTTTGGCCCCAGCTGTAAGGAGTGTCGTGTGTTCTCTCATGTGTGTGTGTGTGTGTTTTCTCGTGTCAGTGTGTGGCGAGGGCCGCTTTGGCCCCAGCTGTAAGGAGCGTTGTGTAGACGGCCTCTGCCGATCGCTGGTCTTCTGTCTCAGGGACCCGTACGGCTGCTCCTGTGCGTCTGGATGGAAGGGCCTGAACTGCAGCGAGGGTGAGTTTAACACACACCAGATGTGTTCTACATTCATTATGTAGTTTTGTTTAATATCCCTCATTTTACTGGCTAAATGGTGTTAAAGCTGCAGTCGGCAAGTCTGGCAGATTCAGGGGACTTAGCCAATATGTTGAATGTTTGCAACTCTCATGCCCCTCCCCCACTACCACAAGCCCCTCCCATCGAGTTAGTGCTCGTCAGTGCGTGTATATTGTAACGTGTGCGAGTGGGGGGGGGGGGGGGGGGGGGGGGGTGTGTGTGTCTGTGGCGTGTGTACGAACTGTGATTGACAGTCAGATCTCACACAGCCCTGCGCTGATTGGACCGGTGGATTTTTGCCAAACTACGGTGGCCGAGACAGCTCAACGCGCTGCAACTGAAGCAAACACATGCAAATAGAAAAAAAACCGCGTGCAAATAGAAAAAAACACCTGCAAATTAAAAAAAACATCTTGCATCAGTTTCACAACACATGTGTGCTCCAAATCCAGAAACGCGCGGCAAAAGTTCACAACACAACCAAATACATAAACGTGCTGCAAATAACACAGACCACAACGGAAATGTTTCCAGGGGAACCAAATAAGTGACGAACCCGGCTGGGACGTGCTTATTGCTCGTGAGCGTCTCTGTGCCCTACTTCCTTCGAAGGGCAGACGGCAGAGCCCTTAAAGTGGGCCTGTGGAGGGAGCAGGGCTCTAGTGTGCTGTTATAGCCGTGTGGAACGCACTTGATGAAGGAGCAACTAAAGACAACGTAATTCCTCATTATTTTCACCTGGGATGTTCCCATGACAACGAAGCACGGCGTCCATCAGCTGAAGAGCTGGTCTTACGACAGAAATATAATGCTGTTAACATAACGGTTGCAAATACATTTGTATTTTTACTTTTTTTTTAATATGCGTTATATCTGTGTGTCTCAACTTTAAAATTTTGGACCGTACATTACCTAACATTTCTTACGAAACTTTTCTTTATGAAAATGTAAACATAACATGAAACAATTTGTACAGTGTAACTGATGTATAGATAAATATCTTTCCTTCATGTTTTTCTTCTTTATCTTTTTTATTTATTTATTTTAGTTTCCAATTCTTTGTTCTTTTCTCATTTGTATTCTGATGACATTGAACATAATTATTGTTAATACATTTTGTACATTGTATACAAGTTGTATGTCATAAAAAAAATTAATCTCTGTATGTTTTGCACAAATAAATAAATAAAGTAGAATTTTAAGCTGTAAGCACCAGTACGCATAGATTTATGGATCTATGCCAGCACGTCCCAGCCGGGTTCGTCACTTATTTGGTTCCCCTGGAAACATTTCCGTTGTGGTCCGTGTTATTTGCAGCGCGTTTCTGTATTTGGTGGTGTTGTGAGTATTTGGAGCACACGTGTGTTGTGAAACTGATGAAGATGTTTTCTTAATTTGCGGGTGTTTTTTTTATTTGCATGTGTTTTTTTCTATTTGTATGTGTTTTCTTCTGTTGCAGCATGTTGAGCTCTCTCGGCCACCGTACCTAACAAATAACAGGCTCCAAGTGGAGGTAGAAGCGCCTCTAGGCTGATTTATGTTGTTTTGGTTTCAGTGAATATGATCAAAAAATCTTGCCGACTGCAGCTTTAATAATGGCAGTACTGTGAACTAGTTTTGTTGAAGATGTTCTGAAGTGAAATGCTATGTGCAATGAAAATAAACACAGTTCAAATATATGTATTTTCTTTTGTAATTTTAATGAAATAAAATGTGAATTGTATTTCATTACAACCTTAATCTGTTAAGAAGTGATATTTTTGTATTATTATGATGACTAAAATATATGTCAGATATATTGAGGACACGTCTTCTGATTTCAGCCTGTCCGTCTGGTTATTACGGCGCCGACTGTAAACAGAAATGTGTGTGTGAACGGGGCGAATGCAATCGCTTCAGAGGGTGTGTGTGTCCAGGCAGGCACGGAGCTCGCTGTGAGAGACAAGGTGAAAATCATTTTAATTCAAAGCGAGCGAAACTGTCCTGTGTTTCTGAGAGATTCCCGGCCTCAATCCATGTCTGCATGTGGTTTCTTCGAAAGACATGAGACCTGTGATCGCGAGCAGTCTGAGAGACATCGAGCTCAACTCAGGCGCCACAAACACGATCAACTGCTCTGCGTCAGGCCAGCCCGCTCCGTTACACGGGGAAATAACCCTGGTCAAACCCGACAAATCCAAGCTCTATGTGAGTCTGATCGCAGTGACATCATCATTACTCTGTTTCAGCACGAGTTTATCTCCTCTAATCTCTGAGAAATCTGATAGTCTCTTGTTTTTCTCAGGCAGTGGACACACAGACAGAAAACGATCAAACAACGTCCACATTCAGGGTGGAGAAAACCACTTTATCTGCCGCTGGCCGCTGGTTGTGTCAGGTGAAAACCAAAAACTTTCAGGAGGAGAAGGACTTTATAGTGAATGTCAAAGGTGAGATTCTTCAACCTTCTCCATTTCTTTCCCAGCAATTATAACATAAGTGTTTCAAACGCCAAAATGTGGCATGGCTTTGAAATTAGCAATGTCCATTATTAATAGTAATTATTTAATGTGGCAGGCAGCCATAATACTTTATAAAAGTAAGTTCAAGTTGAGGTTTATTGTCATTCCACTACATGTGGGAACATACAGTGGGACGAAATGTCGTGCCTCACAGGACCAGGGTGCTACATAAGTACAAACATACAAAAATGTAACAGACATAAACATTGTTTGTCAAGCAACTGGTTGGGGAACAGTACAGTAGTGCATTAAAATATAATATAATAATAGCTGTTTTTTATACACGCAGCAGTGTGTGTAAAGTGTCTAGTGCATAGTTTGTAAAGTGTCTTAGTATGTTTCAGGAGGTAGGGGTTTGCATGGGGTTTCAGCGGGTGTAGTTTGAGTTCAGGGCCCTCACGGCCTGGGGGAAAAAGCTGTTGAGCAATCTGGCGGAGCGGGCTCTGATGCTCCGAAACCGTCTTCCTGATGGTAGGAGCTGGAAGAGACTGTGGGAGGGATGGGTGGAGTCCTTAACAATACTGTTGGTTTTGCTGGAGCATCGTGTAAGGAAAATGTCCAGGATGGAAGGGAGAGGGGCACCGATGATCTTTGCAGCTGTGTTCACTGTCCGCTGGAGGGTCTTGCGGTCAGCAGCACTGCAGTTCCCGTACCAAACAGTGATGCAGCTAGTCAGCACACTCTCAATGGTGCCCCTGTAGAATGTGGTGAGAATAGGTGGAGGGAGGCTTGCTCTTTTCAGCCGGCGGAGAAAGTGTAGGCGCTGTTGTGCCTTTTTGGAGAGTGACATGGTGTTGGTGGTCCAGGTGAGATCCTCTGTGATATGCACCCCCAGAAATTTAGTGCTGCTGACTCTCTCCACAGTCGAGCTGTCGATGGTCAATGGGGGGTGGTCAACCGAGTTTCTCCTGAAGTCAATCACAACCTCCTTTGTCTTTCCCATATTGAGGGACAGATTGTTAGTGCCACACCATTCAGCCAGCTGTGCCACTTCCTCTCTGTAGGGCGTTTCATCATTGTTGCTGATGAGACCTACCACTGTTGTGTCATCAGCAAACTTGATTATGTGGTTGGAGCTGAACTTGGCAGTACAGTCGTGGGTCAGCAGTGTGAAGAGCAGCGGGCTGAGCACACAGCCTTGTGGGGCACCTGTGCTAAGTGTGGTAGTGCTCGAGGTGTTGTGGCCGACACGGACTGACTGAGGTCTTCCGGTAAGAAAGTCCAGGATCCAATTACAAAGGGAATTGTTGAGGCCCAGCAGGTTTAGTTTATTTATGAGCTGTTGTGGAATAATTGTGTTGAATGCCAAGCTGAAGTGAATGAACAGCATTCTAACATAGGAGTCTTTATTTTCTAGGTGGGTTAGAGCCAGGTGGAGGGTGGAGGAAATCCCATAGTCCGTAGAGCGGTTGGGACGGTATGCAACAATATGTTGTCAAAACAGTCTCCCCAAGAAAAGATTGCTGGGTTTTCTTTTACAGTTCGCATGTAGAACATAAAAAATACTAAACCGAGAAAGGGGATTAGGTTATGATAATAAGTCTATGATGTGATAATTATGTGTGCTTTCACACTGGTGTTAAAAATGGCTCTGACTGGCTTAGAACCTGAGCGATTGGACGGACAGAAATCAGTGTTTTCCTAAGGCTTCTCTTTATGCGAATACTGTAAAACACAAATGCTCTGACGTTCATGTAAATCTGTTCCTGCTCTGGTTCCACCGTGTCTGAGATGCTGTTAACATACACAAACAGTCACATCGAGCATTAACTGCACAATGTGCAAATACAATATTTTCATGGCATTTAGACTGATTGTGATTAAAATAATGTTTGCCGTCTCTGTCCCACAATAAAAAGTCTTTGTAAACACACTTTGTCATGGTAAATATGACTTCTGGGTCCTTCATTATGTTAAGATGGCTCAGCTATCAGTGCCCTATATTAGTATTTCTGTGAATTGGTCAAGTCAAGTCAAGTCACATTTATTTATATAGCGCTTTTCACAATACAGATTGCATCAAAGCAGCTTCACAGTGATAACATGAAAGTAGTACAACACAGTTCAATAATATTGTTGAATATTAAATATCCCCAACTAAGCAAGCCAAAAGCAAGGCGACAGTGGCAAGGAACCAAAACTCCATCAGATTGGATGGAGAAAAAAACCTTGGGAGAACCCAGGCTAGTCAGGGGCCAGTTCTCCTCTGGCTAACAATCATAGGGTTTTAAAGAAGCTTTACAGTAAGTGCATATCAGAAAGTACCTGGAAAAAATACATTTAGTTAATCATGTAATATTAAGGGGATAACATATCGCCGGCGTTGAGTCGTCTCTTCGCAGGCGTTGAGTCGTATTGGTAAATAAATGGATTGCAGCCCGGATCCTGGGACTGGATCTGCGATCTGATAACCAGTGACCTCTAATGTAGAATGTGTGTGCAGTCTAAAGCAGGAGA
Organism: Rhinichthys osculus; assembly: GCA_029959095.1. NCBI lineage: Eukaryota > Metazoa > Chordata > Actinopteri > Cypriniformes > Leuciscidae > Rhinichthys > Rhinichthys osculus. The sequence continues at coordinate 979,099 of JARWKJ010000004.1, forward strand.
TCACTGGCATAAAACAAGCAATATCAAGAGAGAAGCGAATATATTTATTTTACTTTTGCAATAGTTCATGCATTAATTTCCAGAACAAGCCATCTAACAGGCCGTTTCACATGTTAATCATGAGTCTTGTCTTGTGTCAGTTCCACCGCAGGCTCAGAATCGGCCCGTCCTGAACGGCAGCGGTCCACATCACCTGATTCTGCAGGTCGATAAGGATCCCTTCACGGGAGATGGACCAGTCACCTCGGTCAAGGTCGTCTACCGGCGGGCCAGCGCATCCACATGGAGAAGCGTTGAGGGTAACGGAGCTTAATGTGCTCGGAGTTTCTCATTGTGTGTGTTTTTGTGTGGTCTGTTTCTGCGTAAAACAGCTGGAACATTTCACATCCGAGGTTATAGGTCACTGTGTTACTCTTGGCAAGCTGTCTAGTGTAATAAATAATTCCATTGTGCAATAGATTACAAAAAGATGATGGAAATCTGATGAGCTGAACATATTTCCGATGGTTGTCATATACAGAACTTATTATGACTAGTCAGAAGAATGAGGGTGAAGTCATTGCTCCGGAAAGACCCTTTCATTTCAGACTGGAGGAAAAGGCCAGAATCACTGACCGCATCTGATGTTTGTGTTTCACTACATGTAGGATTTTCCCTTATTAGCTAAATGTGTTTATTGGTGCTGGCACAAACAGAAGGACAGTGCAACTAGTGTTTCATAAGTGTTTCCAAAGGTGAAAAGAATGCAAATAGAAGGGACTGGAAAATCATCTTTGCAGATATGTATTGATAATATAAATGCAGTATACAAAGTGTGTGTGTGTGTGTGTGTGTGTGTGAGAGAGAGAGAGTGTGTGTGTGTGTGTGTGTGTGCGAGAGAGAGAGAGAGAGAGAGAGAGAGAGAGAGAGAGTGTGTGTGTGTGTGTGTGTGAGAGAGACAGAGTGATACTACCGAAAGAAGAAAACAAAACTCCACAAAGATCATTGGGAAGAGTGTTGTTTAGTTCTGAATAAGAACACAATCCAAACGTCGCTGTCATTGACTCATTATTCTTGCTGTGTGGAATTCATACCCAATATGTGACAGTCTGTGAATCTGTTGCTGGATGTTTGAGTCGATACCAGATATGAATTAAAAATAGACTCATTTGGCTGTGTGTTGAACAGCGAGCGGCTCTCTGGTAAAGCTGGATAATCTTTCTCCCATGATGGACTACACTACACTGGTGCAGCTCAGCCGCCGCGGACCAGGAGGAGCCGGCCAGCACGGGCCCGAAGCCACTTTCTCCACACAGAGGCTCGGTAAGAACTCTTCCTAAACCCTAACCCTAACCCTAACCTCAACCCTAACCCTAACCCTTAACCCTAACCCCAAGAACTAAACCTAACCCTACAAACGCTCAACCACATCTAACATTCACCAAATGATGAGATATTAAAGTGTGTGTGTTCTGTCCTCAGAGCCGCTCATGGGTGTGAAATTGACGCCTGTCAATCAGACCTCGCTGGTCCTGTCGTGGGACGCGGCTCCTGCCGACGACACCTGGGGTTACGAGGTCACGTGTCAGCAGGTCGGAGCTTCAGAAACCGTGAGGAGATTCCAGCTCGTGTCAAACTCCTCCAGTCTCCATCTGAGCGAGCTGAAACCCAGACACAAATACCAGTGCAGGGTGACGACGACCAGCAGCGCCACAGATCTGCCCTGTCCCACCGCCAGCGCCTGGACGCTCAGCGACCGTAAGCATGATGTTAAATCTCCTCATGTATATGGATTCCTTTCGTTACGGTTACAGAAGATTACCTGGATATTTTCTTAAACTTGTATATCTATATCTCCTCTGAAAGCTCTCTTGATGTCTCTCATCCACCCGGGTCTGGCCAATTAATTTCTACAGTTTTGTTCACATTACACACTGTTTGAGAGAGACTTCACAGAAACTCACGAAGTTGATGCCTCATTGTGCACAATGAGCACTTTAGAGTTGTGCGATGGGATATTTTACACTTACAGGCGATCAAACAATGAAGCATATACAGTATAGCACTGTATGTATGTACACAAGCAGCACTTGTACTTGGTGGGAGTAATTCATTGGTTATGCGTTGATCCTTCAGAGCTTCCTCCTCCTCCTGCCAACATCTCCACCTCTAACATCAGTGACAGCTCAGCCTTCATCACCTGGTGTGTCCCCGAGGGTCACTCCGTCTCCAGAGCCGTCATCCGCTACCAGCAGACGGAGCAGGAGGACTACAGCCAGCAGGTGGAGCTCGGCGTGCAGCCGGACCAGACCAGCATGAGCTTCCAGCTCCGGGGCCTGAGGGCCGACAGCACCTACCAGCTGGAGCTCTGGACCCTTAACAACATGGGAGAGAGTGTGGATCGGCCACAGGTCATCCTCCAGACGCTGACCCCGCAGGAGAGCAAACGTGAGTCTGAGATCCAACCTTCCTATGTGTCTTCATCCAGTGCATCTCAAAAAGCTTCCACTACTGGGGTCAGAATCTGGTTTTCAAGTGAAGCAGTGTATTTATGCGTGAACATATTCTGGAAACTCCCAACTGTCTCTGATGTTACGCTGTACACAGGGGCGGGTTTACCATTTTGGGGGCCCTAAGCAAAGTTAGGATGGTACGTTCTGCTCAAAGGTACAGTTTTGGATTCATCAGAAGTCATACATTCATTTAGATATCAAACATACTGTCTTTCTGCTGCAAAACATTATTTCAGCTAAATGAACAAAAATCAGCAGCCTAGTTACACAAGGAACTTGCCCATGTTTTTGGCAGAAATATCAGCAAAAACGACTTAATATATATTTCAAACATTGATAAAGACAAGTAAACAGTCAGTAATAAAATAAGAACCAATAAAGAAATTAAAAAACCATTAAAAAACTTTTGTTATTAAAGTTACAAAAGTTATTCAGTCAAGATTAGGGTTGGGTACCGAAACTCGGTGCCAATAGGGAACCGGTTCCGACGTAAACGGTAGTAACCAGACCGAATAAGAACGACAATTTCGGTGCCTGATTTCGGTGCCTGACTTAATTAGGCACACACGCACACACACACGCACAGTCTCTTCTGTCTCGCATGCGCGCTCTTGCTCGCAAGGTTTGGCTGCATTTCACGTGTAAAATTACACGTCAGAACGCCCTCTGGGTGTGCCGATAGTCTGAATCCATATAGAATCAAGCCAATTCATTGGCTAATGGCGCGGGCGCCGCCTCGAGGCACTTACGTCGTCATACTATGTTGGTGCGCGCGCGCCATCTGCTCCTCAGATTTCTCTGCCGAAAAAGGAAGCTGGTCGGCAGCGCGAGGAGCTTGGCAGCGTCTCGTTCCCTATTGAGAGAACATAGGTTACACCAGTAACCAGAGATTTTCTCTTTCATAGGTTCACTCAACGCTGCGTAGCTAAGAAGCAGTGGATTTGGATTTGTAGGCTGCTGTATCACGTGCCGTTTGAACTGACGCGCTACAGCGATCTGTCACATTTCAAAGAGCCAAAACGTTATTTATTGTGTGAATCTCGTAAAAATATTGACAGAATCTGACAGCTGTGGATTTGTTCCATATCAAAAGTAACCTTCTCTGTCTTGTCTGTCGGTGTCCTCTTTATCCGCGATTTTTCTCTGCGTGAGAAAATGGATGTGTGGCGTGAGAGCGTGTGAAAAGGGTCAATTGCGTGAGTCTCACGGTCAATGCGTGAGAGTTGGCAGCTCTGCAGTAATCTCTATTAATCTCCAGTATTATTACATTGTTTGATACAATATTGTTTTTATTTGATATTATGTAAATGTGTAAAATGTAATGTATTTTTTTTTTATATTGGTTTTATTATTACTACCATATGTTACTTGTATTTATATTGTTTAAAGATTTAAGTTAATATTGTGTCCAGTTTGGCCCTGTAAATAAAAGGGTATTATTTTTTGATAAAGTGTGTGCGGTTTCGTTTTCTTAAGTACCGATTTAAGAACCGTTTAAGCACCGGAACCGTTTCCTGTATCCGATTCCTGACCTTAAGTATCTGATTCAAGAATTGAAATCAATTTCTGATTCACAAACCAGTTGTCCGGCGCAGCTTATTCAGTGTGCGACCGCGCCGGGTCTTCCACCTCATCAGAGGTTTCTTTTTCCATTTTGAAATTGTAAGCTTGTTCAAACTTTGAGTACTGGATTTCTTGTCTTTTGTTTCTTTCCTTTTTTGAGTACTGCGTGGATATTTGTGCTTAATAATTGTTTCTGTCTACTAATCCGGGCCGCCCGGTAATAAATCATGTCAAAAGGAGTCATGGATTGAGTTAACTGCTTTTGGCCAGCAGGGGGCGTCCAAGCCTGCATTAGCGTGGTGGTTAACAATGCTACGTTCTGTACGGACTGCTGCCGAGTGGGAACTTTAAGTGATCGATCACTCCGACGGGATTCACTCATCCTGATGTCTTTCAAACCTTACTTTTATTTGACTGTGAAAAATTTAATATTTTGAGAAATGCTTTCTTATTTATTTATTTTTTATTTTTTTCATAGAAGAAAGTAAGTCATAAGGGGAAGTAAATGGCAGAATGATCATTTCTGGGTGTTCCTTTAAGTATGTAGGTTGACTAAAGTGAGCATCCTTCTGAACCACAGAATCACAGATGAGATTGGCTGTACAGACTGAGAGAGTAACACTGCGCTCTACAGACACGGATCACTTACTGTCTATAAATCAGAATCAGAAAGAGCTTTATTGCACACACAAGGAATTTACCTTGGTATTGTAGCCTCCAGTCTATACATATAAATTTAACAAGGCACATAATAACATTTACGAATAAGACGCATATAGGTTTAGTTAGGATAAACATTTACAGATAATGAACATATTTCCAGTATTTTTTATTAATATTTATTACAGTAGGACTGTGACGCTATTTTCTTCTAGAAACAAACTTTGTTGTATTATTTTCCTGTTATCTCTGTAAAGCTGCTTTGAAACAATCTGTATTGTAAAAAGCACTATATAAATAAAGGTGACTATTTTAAATAATAATATTAATAAATAGGACTAAATTAATTTTCAAAGATATTGCACTAAACAGTGGAGTGTTGCACTTGGAAGGCATTTAACTATTCAAGAGGGAAATAGCCTGTGGTAAGAAGCTGTTTCTGTGCCGAGATGTTCTAGTGCGCAGTGATCTGAGGTTCACACAGGCTGTGGCCGGGACGAGCGAGTCTGTGAAGATTTTACCTGCTCTCTTCCTCACTCTGGAGGAGTACAGGCAGATACCAATAATCATCTCCGCAGTCCTGTCCTTTGTCAAGTCACATTTATTTATATAGTCCTTTTTACATTACAGATGGTTTCAAAGCCACTTTACAGCTTTGTATTCTCCTGATGTCTGATTTGGTGGCTGAACCACACCAGTTATAGAAGTGCACAGGACAGACTCGATGACGGCTGAGTAAAGCGGTGTCAGCTGGCGAAGGAAGTACAACCTCTGCTGGGCCGAGTCAATGTGATTGTCCCACTTCAGGTCCGGAGAGGTGGTGGTGTGCAGGAACCTCCACAGTGCTGTTCATGATGCTGAGAGGAGGAGAGCAGGGGCTCCACCATCATCTCCATTGTTCTGAGCTTGTTCAGATCCAGGTTGTTGTGACTGCACCAGACAGCCAGTTGTTCAAACTCTTGTCTATATGCAGACTGGTGCAGTCATGTGTGTAGGTGAGAAGTGCAGTGGAGAGAGAACACACACCTGAGGAGCACCAGTGCCGATAGTGAGGGTCATGGATGTGAGTTTCCCCAGTAGCTGCCGCCTCTCTGTCAGAAAGCTGGTGATCCACTGACAGACTGGGCTGGGCAGGAAAAACTGGGTCAGTTTAATGATAGAAGATGGTGGTTGAAAGACGAACTGAAGTCCACAAATAAGATCCTTGCGTCCCAGGTCTGTCCAGATGTTGCAGGATATAATGTTGACTGCATTATATACAGACGTGCTTACTCTGAAGACAACTGAAGAGGATCCAGCAAAGGTCCAGTGATGTTCTTCTGGTGGGCCAACACCAGTCATTCAAACGACTTAAACAACATGAGAACGACAGGTCTGTTAATAAGTCAAGTGATTTGAGGGTTTTTGGGGACCGGGGTGATAGTGAAGCGTTTGAAGCAGCAGGGAACTTCACACTGCTCCAGTGATCTGTTTAAGATCTGCGTGAAGATTGGGGTGAGATGGTCAGCGCAGGCTTTTAAACAAGCAGCTGAGACATCATCTGGGCCTGAAGCTTTCCTAGTCTTCTGCTTTCTGAAGACCCGGCTCACGTCCTCCACACACACCTGAAGCGCAGGAGGTGGAGAAGGGTTGCAGGAGGTGCTGGTGAGTGTGTAAAGTGAAGATCAGAGTGGGTGTGAATCTAAGATTCTCAAACCTGCAGTAAAACGCATTCAGGTCCTCAGCCAGTAGTTGATTCTCCTGTCTTGTAATTGGTGATGTTCATCATACTCTTCTAGACTGATGCTGGGTCATAGAACTGGATTTTCAGCTTCTCAGAGTAGCTTCTTTTAGCTACTCTGATCTCCTTTGTTAGTCTGTTTCTGGTCTGGTTAGGTTAGCTGATTTCAGTTTCTGACTGTAAGTCGGTATAAGATGAAGTAGACTGTGATCAGAGAGCCCCAAATCTGATCGTGGGACAGAGTGATATGCATTTTTTGTTCCAGTGAATTACAGTTTTTGGTGGAAGACCTGGAAGCCCGGCATATTTGGTGCATTGACAGGTATGAATTCAGGTTTCAGTAAAGCACAATGCAGCAGAGTTTGAAAAGTCTTTCTTTGTGCGGGTGAGGAGAAATTGTTCACCCGTTTTGTTAGGAAGGCATCGAAGATTTGCTGGATGGATACTTATAGTTAGAAAGCCACATTCACAGACCTTAACAAGCGTATCGTTTCCGTCTGACCGCGTGTTTGAACAGAACCGCTGCCCCTCAGATCACAGTTCAACACCAGAAACGTTCAACAAAGCATTTGAATAATCAAAGACTGGAAAAATGTTGTCTGGTGTGTTGCCTTATGTCCAGTAGTTTGTCTCTTGTGAAAAAAAACAGCAAAAGAACTGGGGAGCTCCACACGAGGCAGCCATCTTATTCTTTACTATGATGAACATAAGCCTCAAAACTGTGGTCATTTCTCTTCTGCATGACACAAAAAAACAATGAAATACAGTGTTAGTCAAGTCAAGTCAAGTCATCTTCATTTATATAGCGCTTTTAACAATGGAGATTGTTTCAAAGCAGCTTTACAGAGATAAACATACAATTTACGGTAACAGAGATTGTTTTGGCTTTATAGCGATTTTTGAATAATGTTATTTCCAGCTAAAGTTGGTTTTGATTGATTCACTTCCCGCAAAAGTATCATTTGTTATTACATTAGGGGCCACTAAGACGACGGCGTTCTCTCTAAACAGACTTTAAACGCGAACCTGTGACCGGATGGCGTTCACATGCGCATTAAAAATTGATTCTATAGTTATATTCGTTTGAATATGTGTGTGCAGGTTTGTAATTTCCCAACAAACCATGCCTAAACAAACTACTTGTCTTGCCTATAAATTTGATACAGAATTTTATTTTATCACTTCGAGGTACGCGAACCGGAATTCACAGCGCTTTATCTGTAGAGTGGGAAAGGGATCCTCCATAGGGAGAGGATAGTTGACACTTCAGCACTGCATTGTCATCGGGTCCAGGCGAATCTCCTTCGTCAGATCTGGACACGGCCTGGATCCGGCATACTGCAGGAAAACCTCGGGATAAACAAAGACACTAAAGTTAGCGTAGATGCCATTCTTCTTATGATGTAACCAGTACATCTGGATTTAAGGGAAGTGTTCCCAGTTCCGGCTGACCTAATCTATGCAGCCTAACATTGAATTATCGAAGTCTATAATGTATTATGTGTATGCTAGGTCAAAGAGATGTGTTTTTAGTCTAGCTTTGAACTGACAGAGTGTGTCTGCTTCCCGGACAATGGTAGGAAGACTATTCCAAAGTTTTGGTGCTAAATAGGAAAAGGATCTCCCGCCTGCAGTCGATTTTGATATTCTAGGTATTATCAACTGGCCGGAATTTTGAGATCGCAATAGACGTGAAGGACTATAATGTTTTAAAAGCTCACTCAAGTACTGCGGAGCTAAGCCATTTAGTGCTTTGTAAGTAATCAACAATATTTTAAAATGTATACAATGTTTAATAGGCAGCCAATGCAGTGTTGACAGAACCGGGCTAATATGGTCATATTTCCTGGTTCTGGTAAGAACTCGAGCTGCTGCGTTTTGAACTAGCTGTAGTTTGTTTATTAAGCGTGCAGGGCAACCACCCAGTAGAGCATTACAGTAATCTAGCCTTGATGTCATGATCGCATTAACTAATTGTTCTGCATTTGTTAATGAGAACATATGGCGTAATTTAGATATGTTTTTAAGATGGAAAAATGCGGTTTTACAGATACTAGACACGTGACTTTCAAATGAGAGATTGGTATCAAAGAGCACACCCACACACACACACACACACACACACACTCAGGTTCCTAACCGACGATGAAGACTTAACAGAGCAGCCATCAAGTGTTATTTAGTGTACAGTATTCTAGGTTATTACGTGTGGAAGTTTTTTGTCCAATAATTAGAATCTCTGTTTTTTCAGAATTTAGTAGTAGGAAATTACTAGTCATCCAATTTTTTATATCGGCTATGCATTCCGTTAATTTTGTGAATTGGTAAGTTTCGTCGGGCCGTGAAGAAATATACAGCTGAGTATCATCGGCATAACAGTGAAAGCTAATTCCATGTTCCCTAATGATATCTCCTAATGGTAGCATGTACAGAGTGAACAGCAGCGGTCCTAGTACTGAGCCTTGTGGTACGCCATACTGAACTTGTGATCGATAAGACATATCTTCATTTACTGCTACAAACTGATAACGGTCAGATAAGTATGATTTAAACCATGCTAGTGCAACTCCACTAATGCCAACATAATTTTCGAGTCTATTTAAAAGAATGTTGGGGTCAATGGTGTCAAATGCAGCACTAAGATCAAGTAACACTAATAGAGAGATACAACCACGATCGGATGATAAGAGCAGATCATTTGTGACTCTAATGAGAGCAGTCTCAGTACTATGGTACAGTCTGAATCCTGACTGAAAATCCTCGCAGATATCATTTCTTTCTAGAAAGGAACACAGTTGTGAGGATACTGCTTTTTCTAATATCTTTGACAGAAAAGGCAGATTCGAGATCGGCCTGTAATTGACTAATTTTGTAGGATCAAGTTGCGGTTTTTTAACAAGTGGTTTTATCATAGCCAGCTTAAAGGTTTTTGGTACGTATCCTAGAGACAAAGACGAATTAATGATATTAAGAAGAGGATCTATGACCTCTGGAAGCATCTCTTTCAGTAGCTTAGTCGGTATAGGGTCTAACATACAAGTTGTCGATTTAGATGATTTAACGAGTTTAGAAAATTCTTCCTCTCCTATGGCAACAAGTGAATCAAATTTTTCCTCAGGGACACTACAGTGCACTCCCTGATGTGATACTGTGGTAGACGGTTGCATAGTTATAATTTTGTCCCAGACAAATACTTTTGTTGTACCAGACAAATACTTTAACGCCATGTGATCCAGGCACAAATAATACATTTTGACCATTTTAAAAATAAATAAATTCAAACAAATTAACAAAATATAATGAAGGTAAATGTGTATTATTGAGCAAAATGGGTACAAATGTGCGAAAAACAATGAAATATGCTAATACTGTTTAATTCACATTACATTAATTAATGTTACATTATTAACATTTATTTAGCATACTACATTATTTAACCCTCTGGGGTCTAAGGTGTTTTTGGGGTCCTTGAGATATTTTGACATGCCCTGACATTTGTGCTTTTTTCAGTTGCTTATAAACATATTAATGGCACAGGTGTAATTACACTCTATTTAGCACAAACAGGGCTACCATAATATGTGAGCAACATGTATGTACATGTTTGTATTTTTGAGAGAATATTGTTTATGCATGGTTTTTGAAAAAACTAAAAATGAAAGTTTCTGAAATAAGGCCAAAAAACACATACTAAATATGTGTCCACAAGACTTTTGACTAATGGATGTTGTCGCCTAGAGTTTTTTCTTCAAAATGATCTGAAAATCTTCCTGCCTAATCATTCATATAAAACAATAGATTATTTTAAATTGTGAAAAACATTTTTTTGTTTGGAAAGGCAATATGCGAACGGGCGTGAACGGCCCAACCCCCTCATGAATAATTAGGTGGTTCTCACCTGAGAAGACAAAGACCCGCATAATAATGAGCCTTTCATTCAGGTGTGTCACACAAGAAAGAATGCAAGGACAATATACATACATATATACATACACACACACACACACATATATATATATATATATATATATATATATATATACACTACCGTTCAAAAGTTTGGGGTCAGTGAGAATTTTATTTTTATTTTTGGAGGAAAGAAATCAATACTTTTATTTATCAAGGAATAATTAATTTGATCGAAAGTGACAGTAAAGACATTTATAATGTTACAAAAGATTCTAACCCTAACCCTATTCATCAAAGAATCCTAAAAAACAAACAAAAAAAAACTGTACAACTGACAGACCAACAACTGTTTCAACATTGATAATAATAATAAATGTTTCTTGAGCATCAAATCCTCATATTATACTGATTTGTGAAGGATAATTTGACACTGAAGACACTGACACTGGTGATGCTGAAAATTCAGCTTTGATCACAGGAATAAATTACACTTTACAGTATATTCACACAGAAAACAGCTGATTTACACTGGAGTAATATTTAATACTATAACTGATTTTTGTTGTATTTTTAATTAAATAATCGCAGCCATGGTTAGCAGAAGAGAAGTATTTAAAATGGTACCGACCCCAAACTTTTGAACGGTAGTGTATATATATATATATATATATATATATATATATAATCAAAATATAAATGAAAGTCAAAAGCACATTTTTAGTCATACCTGGAAACAAATCCTGTTCAAATAGGTTATATGGGCCATTCTATAGAATTGGTTCAAAGTTAGATTTGGAAACATCTTGAAAAGAAAATAGTCTTTTTCCATAAATGTCTTATAAAGTATTATTTTTTAAAGTAGGCCAATACATTTTATCATACATATTTCAAAGTTAAGGATTCATTATTTTGATATAGCCTAGCTTGCATTGGAACAAACACTATAACAGTTGATTAGTTTATTTTTGACAAAACATACTATATATTTAACATATGAGCAGAAACTGTCTAACAAAAGCTTATTTGATGTCTATTTTAGAGTAAAAACCTTATAATCTATCCAAAACTAGTCAACGACATGTTGGCATTACAGACACTATTCTATATCGCGATTAGAACAAATCTCAGTAGTCTATAGCAATATAGTTTGGATGTGTTCATGTAAAAATAACGTTTACTAATGTAGGAGCGAGAGTGAATGAACGCACAGATGTGATGTACATCTGTAGTAAACAACATCGCACGCGTGTCTGTGCCATTCATTCATTCACACAGACACGCAATTCATATTTAAACAGTCTTTGTGCAGTTTACAGACACTATTCAATAACGCGATTAGAACAAAGCACTTAAGAATAAATAACCTACTGCATCAGCTGAATCCGTGCTCCTCGAAATGAAACTACCAGCACTTCTGAGGTAACTTTTCCATGATTATTACGATAGTATTATTCCTCACAGCGCAGCAAGACGAGGTAAAGTACAAGATTCTTATTAAACTGGATGTTTTATCCAGCTGATGTGGGCGTTTTCATGGCTTGCATCAACATTTCCGTTTGAATAGCACGCGCTCTCAGTGGGCGTGGTCACATTAACACGTCATACGCTATAATTAGCTGAAAGGAAAAAGACTGACATCTCTCTCTTTTCATACAGATTACATAAACTGAGAATATTGTGAAAAATGTTTTTTTAGATAAATTACTTCATTTAAAAGAAGAGAATTTCAGCTTCATAAAGAAAAATTGTTTCAATCATTTTTCGGACTCGTTTCAGAATGAACTTCACTGACAGAGAGAATGCAAAATTCGCATCATGTTTATTTTTCTTTATTTGACAAAAAGCATAACACTTTGTTTTTATTGTGAGTATCCACAAAAAATAGACACTTAACAGGATCTAATGATGTACAACACTTATATGTAAGATCAAAATCAACAGAGTAATTTGAGTCTCTTTGTCACTGATAAGGAAAAAAGTGAGCTTGTCGCGCCGGCGCGATAGCCGACCACAGAGGGTTAACACTTGACAGCTAACGTTCTGCAATATAGAATGTGATTTACAGCTGTATTCTAGACAGTAATCCTATCTGTTGTGTTTCAGAGCTGCACGGACTCATGGCTCATGGAAACATGCTCTTCTACGCCATACTGGGCTCCGCTGGCATGACGTGCATCACCATCCTGCTGGCCTTCTGCATCGTATTGCAGCTGAAGAGAGCCACCTTCCAGAGACGCATGGTGCAGGCCTTTCACAACATAGTGGTGAGATCACAACTGAATTCAGTCACAGCTTACTCTGTATAGCAGGGTTTCCAGTGATCCTGAAGACCTTCATTAGCTGCTTCAGGTCTGCTGGACCGGACCTACAGAGTCTGTAAACATCTGTCTTTCCCGTGCGCACAGAGAGAGGAGCCCGTGGTCCAGTTTAGCTCCGTGCCTCTAAACATGCCGAAGAAAGTTCCCAACTCCAGCCAGTCTGTGGCCTATCCAGCCCTGGATTGGAGCGACATAAAGTTCCAGGACGTGATCGGAGAGGGAAACTTTGGACAGGTGTTGAAAGCTCGCATTAAGAAAGACGGGCTGAGGATGGATGCGGCCATCAAGAGAATGAAAGGCAAGAGGAATTCGTCATTAGAGTCATTATGTGTGCTAGCGATTGCACAGTTTTTCTCACGACGTCTTATTCTCTGTCTACTCAATAGAATATGCATCTAAGGACGACCACAGGGACTTTGCGGGCGAACTGGAGGTCTTGTGTAAGCTGGGTCACCATCCGAACATCATTAACCTCCTGGGAGCGTGTGAACACAGAGGTGTGTGGCTCAAATGCATGATCTTCTTGATAGGGCAATACTGCATAGCAGAGCTCATTTGCACTGTTTGCTTGTGCTGCAGGTTACCTGTATCTGGCCATTGAATACGCTCCTCACGGAAACCTGCTGGACTTCCTGCGTAAGAGCCGCGTGTTAGAGACGGACCCGGCCTTCGCCATCGCTAACAGCACCGCCTCCACGCTCTCCTCGCAGCAGCTCCTGCACTTCGCTGCGGACGTGGCACGAGGCATGGACTACCTGAGCCAGAAACAGGTGATCGCAGGAAACACACTGTCAAGTCAAGTCATCTTCATTTATTTAGCGCTTTTAATAAAGGATTGTTCCAAAGCGGCTTTACAGTGATAATAGGAAATTAAAGTAAACGAGATTGTTTTGGTTCTACAGCAGCTCCAGAATAAAGTTAATCTCCAGCTAAAGTCAGCTTTGATTGATTCACCTCCGTTGCAACGATCATCATTTATTAACTTAGGGGCCGCTAACACGACACCGTTTTAACAGAAAACCCTGAAGTTCTCTCTACGCAAACTTCAAAAACGCGAGCCTGTGAGAACGCTGATGGCGTGCACATACGCATTAAGAGTTCATTCTATAGGGATGCGCGTTTGAATATATGTGCCGGCGTGTAGTCCTTCCCTAAAAAACAAACCCTCAACAAACTACTTGTCTGGCCTTAAAATTTATAATACAGAATTTTTATCGCTTCGGCGTAGCCACGCGAACCAGAATTATCCCAACAATGATTTATCTGTGGAAAGGTAAGGGAAGGAGGCCTTCACAGGGAGAGACTAGGGACACATAAGGACTGTGTTGTCGTCGCGTCCAGAAGCAGGTCCTTCATCAGATCTGGATACGCCCTGGATCCGGCGGACTGCGGTAAACCTCAGGATAAACAGAGAGACGGTCCTAATAGCTGTCCTAAAAGTGTCTCTGCAATAGGATTATTTCCAGGATTAGTTCCCTAGAAACATTCCAGGATTTTTTTCCATATAGCGACTTAAATGGGGTCCAATGGGTGGAAGGTCCAAATGTGAGTTTCAGTGCAGCTTCAAAGTCTCGACACGATCCAGCCGAGGAATAAGAGTTTTATCTAGACAAACCATGAGCCATTTTATAACAAAATAAACATTTATATATCTTTTAACCACAAATGCTCATCTTGCACTAGCACGACTTCTCGCATTACGTTATCACGTTGAAAGGTCACGTGTGACATAGGAGGAAGTACAGACCTAGTGTTTACACAGCGAACGTGCAAAGACTAAGTCAAACTCCCTTTACAAAAAATAAATAAATAAATAAAAGGAAGATTTTGAAGTTGGAGGAGAAAATGAGTTGGAGGAGTTTTTCGTCCTGCCCTCTCACAGAGCTAGTGCAACTGCCTTATTCCTCGGCAGCTGCAATTTAGACATTCAACCCGTTGGACCCATTGAAGTCCATTATATGGAGAAAAATCCTGGAATGTATTCCTCAAAAACCTTTATTTCTTTTCAACTGAAGAAAGAAAGACGTGAACACCTTGGATGATGTGGGGGTTAGTAAATTATCAGGAAATTTTAATTCTGAAGTGAACTAATCCTTTAATTGGGCTCACCAAACACATATTTATGTTTACTGATGCTAAACTATATAATTGATCATTTTCTCATACTGTATCTGCGCTTGTGTCATGTCTCACATCAGGACACCCTCATTCTTCTCACATAATCAAGTCGTTTACACTCTAGTCAATATGTCTTTTTTTTTACTACTTTGAAACCTACTTTAAAGTTTGCGTTCTCGAGCCACCAAAACACTGTTGTCGTTAAATGAACGGCCAAAATGGATAAAAAATTTTCTATTTTCTGTTGAAGACGGTGTTGTGTAAGTACCCCTAAGGTAATATATAATGACTTTTACAATGGTAATTAATAAATTAAAAACTTACTTAAACTGGACAATATCTTTCTTGTAGATCTGCTGTACAGCCAAAACAATCATTGTTGGATTAATTTCCTGTTATCACTGTAAAGCTGCTTTGAAACAATCTGTATTGTAAAAAGCACTATATTAATGTAGGTGACTTGACTATGTGCATTTATTTGGTTAGTCACATTACCTTGCTAGTTCCAAGTTGGCACCACTGCATATTTAATTAACATTTCTGAATATTTTTCTTTTGCAGTTTATTCACAGAGATCTAGCAGCCAGAAACATCCTGGTAGGAGAAAACTTTATGGCAAAGATCGCTGATTTCGGCCTGTCCAGAGGTCAGGAGGTTTACGTGAAGAAGACGATGGTAAAGATCTGAAGGCCGCTGCTCTTGTCATGCATAAATGAACGTGTGATTTAACGTGTGTGTTTCTCCGCAGGGCCGTCTGCCGGTGAGATGGATGGCCATCGAATCTCTCAACTACAGTGTTTACACCACCAACAGTGACGTGTAAGAGTCTTTCAGTCTGTTGTGTCTGCGCTGAGAGTAACGTGTGTTGTGTCTGCCTGAGAGTAACGTGTGTTGTGTCTGCCTGAGAGTAACGTATGTTGTGTCTGCGCTGAGAGTAACGCGTGTTGTGTCTGCGCTGAGAGTAACGTGTGTTGTGTCTGCGCTGAGAGTAACGTGTGTTGTGTCTGCGCTGAGAGTAACGTGTGTTGTGTCTGCCTGAGAGTAACGCGTGTTGTGTCTGCGCTGAGAGTAACGTGTGTTGTGTCTGCGCTGAGAGTAACGTGTGTTGTGTCTGCGCTGAGAGTAACGTGTGTTGTGTCTGCCTGAGAGTAACGTGTGTTGTGTCTGCGCTGAGAGTAACGTGTGTTGTGTCTGAGCTGAGAGTAACGTGTGTTGTGTCTGCGCTGAGAGTAACGTGTGTTGTGTCTGCGCTGAGAGTAACGTGTGTTGTGTCTGCGCTGAGAGTAACGTGTGTTGTGTCTGCCTGAGAGTAACGTGTGTTGTGTCTGCGCTGAGAGTAACGTGTGTTGTGTCTGCGCTGAGAGTAACGTGTGTTGTGTCTGCGCTGAGAGTAACGTGTGTTGTGTCTGCGCTGAGAGTAACGTGTGTTGTGTCTGCCTGAGAGTAACGTGTGTTGTGTCTGCGCTGAGAGTAACGTGTGTTGTGTCTGAGCTGAGAGTAACGTGTGTTGTGTCTGCGCTGAGAGTAACGTGTGTTGTGTCTGCGCTGAGAGTAACGTGTGTTGTGTCTGCCTGAGAGTAACGTGTGTTGTGTCTGAGCTGAGAGTAACGTGTGTTGTGTCTGAGCTGAGAGTAACGTGTGTTGTGTCTGAGCTGAGAGTAACGTGTGTTGTGTCTGCGCTGAGAGTAACGTGTGTTGTGTCTGAGCTGAGAGTAACGTGTGTTGTGTCTGCGCTGAGAGTAACGTGTGTTGTGTCTGCGCTGAGAGTAACGTGTGTTGTGTCTGCGCTGAGAGTAACGTGTGTTGTGTCTGCCTGAGAGTAATGTGTGTTGTGTCTGCGCTGAGAGTAACGTGTGTTGTGTCTGAGCTGAGAGTAACGTGTGTTGTGTCTGCCTGAGAGTAACGTGTGTTGTGTCTGAGCTGAGAGTAACGTGTGTTGTGTCTGCCTGAGAGTAACGTGTGTTGTGTCTGAGCTGAGAGTAACGTGTGTTGTGTCTGCCTGAGAGTAACGTGTGTTGTGTCTGCGCTGAGAGTAACGTGTGTTGTGTCTGAGCTGAGAGTAACGTGTGTTGTGTCTGAGCTGAGAGTAACGTGTGTTGTGTCTGCCTGAGAGTAACGTGTGTTGTGACTGCCTGAGAGTAACGTGTGTTGTGTCTGCGCTGAGAGTAACGTGTGTTGTGTCTGAGCTGAGAGTAACGTGTGTTGTGTCTGAGCTGAGAGTAACGTGTGTTGTGTCTGCCTGAGAGTAACGTGTGTTGTGTCTGCCTGAGAGTAACGTGTGTTGTGTCTGAGCTGAGAGTAACGTGTGTTGTGTCTGCGCTGAGAGTAACGTGTGTTGTGTCTGCGCTGAGAGCAACGTGTGTTGTGTCTGAGCTGAGAGTAACGTGTGTTGTGTCTGCGCTGAGAGTAACGTGTGTTGTGTCTGCGCTGAGAGTAACGTGTGTTGTGTCTGCCTGAGAGTAATGTGTGTTGTGTCTGCCTGAGAGTAACGTGTGTTGTGTCTGCGCTGAGAGTAACGTGTGTTGTGTCTGCCTGAGAGTAATGTGTGTTGTGTCTGCCTGAGAGTAACGTGTGTTGTGTCTGCGCTGAGAGTAACGTGTGTTGTGTCTGCGCTGAGAGTAACGCGTGTTGTGTCTGCGCTGAGAGTAACGCGTGTTGTGTCTGCCTGAGAGTAAGGTGTGTTGTGTCTGCCTGAGAGTAACGTGTGTTGTGTCTGCGCTGAGAGTAACGTGTGTTGTGTCTGCGCTGAGAGTAACGAGTGTTGTGTCTGCGCTGAGAGTAACGTGTGTTGTGTCTGCGCTGAGAGTAACGTGTGTTGTGTCTGCGCTGAGAGTAACGTGTGTTGTGTCTGCCTGAGAGTAACGTGTGTTGTGTCTGCGCTGAGAGTAACGTGTGTTGTGTCTGCGCTGAGAGTAACGTGTGTTGTGTCTGCGCTGAGAGTAACGTGTGTTGTGTCTGCGCTGAGAGTAACGTGTGTTGTGTCTGAGCTGAGAGTAACGTGTGTTGTGTCTGAGCTGAGAGTAACGTGTGTTGTGTCTGCGCTGAGAGTAACGTGTGTTGTGTCTGAGCTGAGAGTAACGTGTGTTGTGTCTGCGCTGAGAGTAACGTGTGTTGTGTCTGCCTGAGAGTAACGTGTGTTGTGTCTGCGCTGAGAGTAACGTGTGTTGTGTCTGTGCTGAGAGTAACGTGTGTTGTGTCTGCCTGAGAGTAACGTGTGTTGTGTCTGCGCTGAGAGTAACGTGTGTTGTGTCTGCCTGAGAGTAACGTGTGTTGTGTCTTTGCTGAGAGTAACGTGTGTTGTGTCTGCGCTGAGAGTAACGTGTGTTGTGTCTGCCTGAGTGTTGTGTCTGCGCTGAGAGTAACGTGTGTTGTGTCTGCCTGAGTGTTGTGTCTGCGCTGAGAGTAACGTGTGTTGTGTCTGCCTGAGAGTAACGTGTGTTGTGTCTGCCTGAGAGTAACGTGTGTTGTGTCTGCCTGAGAGTAATGTGTGTTGTGTCTGCGCTGAGAGTAACGTGTGTTGTGTCTGCCTGAGAGTAATGTGTGTTGTGTCTGCGCTGAGAGTAACGTGTGTTGTGTCTGCGCTGAGAGTAACGTGTGTTGTGTCTGCCTGAGAGTAACGTGTGTTGTGTCTGCCTGAGAGTAACGTGTGTTGTGTCTGCGCTGAGAGTAACGTGTGTTGTGTCTGCGCTGAGAGTAACGTGTGTTGTGTCTGCCTGAGTGTTGTGTCTGCGCTGAGAGTAACGTGTGTTGTGTCTGCCTGAGAGTAACGTGTGTTGTGTCTGCCTGAGAGTAACGTGTGTTGTGTCTGCCTGAGAGTAACGTGTGTTGTGTCTGCGCTGAGAGTAATGTGTGTTGTGTCTGCGCTGAGAGTAACGTGTGTTGTGTCTGCGCTGAGAGTAACGTGTGTTGTGTCTGCCTGAGAGTAACGTGTGTTGTGTCTGCGCTGAGAGTAACGTGTGTTGTGTCTGCGCTGAGAGTAACGTATGTTGTGTCTGCCTGAGAGTAACGTGTGTTGTGTCTGCGCTGAGAGTAACGTGTGTTGTGTCTGCCTGAGAGTAACGTGTGTTGTGTCTGCCTGAGAGTAACGTGTGTTGTGTCTGCCTGAGAGTAACGTGTGTTGTGTCTGCGCTGAGAGTAACGTGTGTTGTGTCTGCGCTGAGAGTAACGTGTGTTGTGTCTGCGCTGAGAGTAACGCGTGTTGTGTCTGCGCTGAGAGTAACGCGTGTTGTGTCTGCCTGAGAGTAACGTGTGTTGTGTCTGCGCTGAGAGTAACGTGTGTTGTGTCTGCGCTGAGAGTAACGCGTGTTGTGTCTGCGCTGAGAGTAACGCGTGTTGTGTCTGCCTGAGAGTAACGTGTGTTGTGTCTGCGCTGAGAGTAACGTGTGTTGTGTCTGCGCTGGGAGTAACGCGTGTTGTGTCTGCGCTGAGAGTAACGCGTGTTGTGTCTGCGCTGAGAGTAACGCGTGTTGTGTCTGCCTGAGAGTAACGCGTGTTGTGTCTGCCTGAGAGTAACGTGTGTTGTGTCTGCCTGAGAGTAATGTGTGTTGTGTCTGCCTGAGAGTAACGTGTGTTGTGTCTGCCTGAGAGTAACGTGTGTTGTGTCTGAGCTGAGAGTAACGTGTGTTGTGTCTGCGCTGAGAGTAACGTGTGTTGTGTCTGCGCTGAGAGTAACGTGTGTTGTGTCTGCGCTGAGAGTAACGTGTGTTGTGTCTGCGCTGAGAGTAACGTGTGTTGTGTCTGCGCTGAGAGTAACGTGTGTTGTGTCTGCCTGAGAGTAACGTGTGTTGTGTCTGCGCTGAGAGTAACGTGTGTTGTGTCTGCGCTGAGAGTAACGTGTGTTGTGTCTGCGCTGAGAGTAACGTGTGTTTTGTCTGCCTGAGAGTAACGTGTGTTGTGTCTGAGCTGAGAGTAACGTCTGTTGTGTCTGCCTGAGAGTAACGCGTGTTGTGTCTGAGCTGAGAGTAACGTGTGTTGTGTCTCCCTGAGAGTAACGTGTGTTGTGTCTGCGCTGAGAGTAACGTGTGTTGTGTCTGAGCTGAGAGTAACGTGTGTTGTGTCTGCCTGAGAGTAACGTGTGTTGTGTCTGCGCTGAGAGTAACGTGTGTTGTGTCTGCGCTGAGAGTAACGTGTGTTGTGTCTGCCTGAGAGTAACGTGTGTTGTGTCTGCGCTGAGAGTAACGTGTGTTGTGTCTGCCTGAGAGTAACGTGTGTTGTGTCTGCGCTGAGAGTAACGTGTGTTGTGTCTGCGCTGAGAGTAACGTGTGTTGTGTCTGCGCTGAGAGTAACGTGTGTTTTGTCTGCCTGAGAGTAACGTGTGTTGTGTCTGAGCTGAGAGTAACGTCTGTTGTGTCTGCCTGAGAGTAACGCGTGTTGTGTCTGAGCTGAGAGTAACGTGTGTTGTGTCTCCCTGAGAGTAACGTGTGTTGTGTCTGCGCTGAGAGTAACGTGTGTTGTGTCTGAGCTGAGAGTAACGTGTGTTGTGTCTGCCTGAGAGTAACGTGTGTTGTGTCTGCGCTGAGAGTAACGTGTGTTGTGTCTGCGCTGAGAGTAACGTGTGTTGTGTCTGCGCTGAGAGTAACGTGTGTTGTGTCTGCGCTGAGAGTAACGTGTGTTGTGTCTGCCTGAGAGTAACGTGTGTTGTGTCTGCCTGAGAGTAACGTGTGTTGTGTCTGCGCTGAGAGTAACGTGTGTTGTGTCTGCCTGAGAGTAACGTGTGTTGTGTCTGAGCTGAGAGTAACGTGTGTTGTGTCTGCCTGAGAGTAATGTGTGTTGTGTCTGCGCTGAGAGTACCGTGTGTTGTGTCTGCCTGAGAGTAACGTGTGTTGTGTCTGCCTGAGAGTAACGTGTGTTGTGTCTGCCTGAGAGTAACGTGTGTTGTGTCTGCCTGAGAGTAACGTGTGTTGTGTCTGCGCTGAGAGTAACGTGTGTTGTGTCTGAGCTGAGAGTAATGTGTGTTGTGTCTGCGCTGAGAGTAACGTGTGTTGTGTCTGCCTGAGAGTAACGTGTGTTGTGTCTGTGCTGAGAGTAACGTGTGTTGTGTCTGAGCTGAGAGTAACGTGTGTTGTGTCTGCCTGAGAGTAACGTGTGTTGTGTCTGAGCTGAGAGTAACGTGTGTTGTGTCTGCGCTGAGAGTAACGTGTGTTGTGTCTGCCTGAGAGTAACGTGTGTTGTGTCTGTGCTGAGAGTAACGTGTGTTGTGTCTGAGCTGGGAGTAACGTGTGTTGTGTCTGCCTGAGAGTAACGTGTGTTGTGTCTGCGCTGAGAGTAACGTGTGTTGTGTCTGCGCTGAGAGTAACGTGTGTTGTGTCTGCCTGAGAGTAACGTGTGTTGTGTCTGAGCTGAGAGTAACGTGTGTTGTGTCTGCCTGAGAGTAATGTGTGTTGTGTCTGCGCTGAGAGTAACGTGTGTTGTGTCTGAGCTGAGAGTAACGTGTGTTGTGTCTGCGCTGAGAGTAACGTGTGTTGTGTCTGCGCTGAGAGTAACGTGTGTTGTGTCTGCGCTGAGAGTAACGTGTGTTGTGTCTGCGCTGAGAGTAACGTGTGTTGTGTCTGCGCTGAGAGCAACGTGTGTTGTGTCTGAGCTGAGAGTAACGTGTGTTGTGTCTGCGCTGAGAGTAACATGTGTTGTGTCTATGCTGAGAGTAACGTGTGTTGTGTCTGCGCTGAGAGTAACATGTGTTGTGTCTGCGCTGAGAGTAACGTGTGTTGTGTCTGCGCTGAGAGTAACGTGTGTTGTGTCTGCGCTGAGAGTAATGTGTGTTGTGTCTGCGCTGAGAGTAACGTGTGTTGTGTCTGCCTGAGAGTAACGTGTGTTGTGTCTGCGCTGAGAGTAACGTGTGTTGTGTCTGCGCTGAGAGTAACGCGTGTTGTGTCTGCGCTGAGAGTAACGCGTGTTGTGTCTGCCTGAGAGTAACGTGTGTTGTGTCTGCGCTGAGAGTAACGTGTGTTGTGTCTGCCTGAGAGTAACGTGTGTTGTGTCTGCCTGAGAGTAACGTGTGTTGTGTCTGCGCTGAGAGTAACGTGTGTTGTGTCTGCGCTGAGAGTAACGTGTGTTGTGTCTGCCTGAGAGTAACGTGTGTTGTGTCTGAGCTGAGAGTAACGTGTGTTGTGTCTGCCTGAGAGTAATGTGTGTTGTGTCTGCGCTGAGAGTAACGTGTGTTGTGTCTGAGCTGAGAGTAACGTGTGTTGTGTCTGCCTGAGAGTAATGTGTGTTGTGTCTGCGCTGAGAGTAACGTGTGTTGTGTCTGAGCTGAGAGTAACGTGTGTTGTGTCTGCGCTGAGAGTAACGTGTGTTGTGTCTGCGCTGAGAGTAACGTGTGTTGTGTCTGCGCTGAGAGTAACGTGTGTTGTGTCTGCGCTGAGAGTAACGTGTGTTGTGTCTGCCTGAGAGTAACGTGTGTTGTGTCTGCCTGAGAGTAACGTGTGTTGTGTCTGCCTGAGAGTAACGTGTGTTGTGTCTGCCTGAGAGTAACGTGTGTTGTGTCTGCGCTGAGAGTAACGTGTGTTGTGTCTGTGCTGAGAGTAACGTGTGTTGTGTCTGAGCTGAGAGTAACGTGTGTTGTGTCTGCCTGAGAGTAACGTGTGTTGTGTCTGCGCTGAGAGTAACGTGTGTTGTGTCTGCGCTGAGAGTAACGTGTGTTGTGTCTGCCTGAGAGTAACGTGTGTTGTGTCTGAGCTGAGAGTAACGTGTGTTGTGTCTGCCTGAGAGTAATGTGTGTTGTGTCTGCGCTGAGAGTAACGTGTGTTGTGTCTGAGCTGAGAGTAACGTGTGTTGTGTCTGCGCTGAGAGTAACGTGTGTTGTGTCTGCGCTGAGAGTAACGTGTGTTGTGTCTGCGCTGAGAGTAACGTGTGTTGTGTCTGCGCTGAGAGTAACGTGTGTTGTGTCTGCCTGAGAGTAACGTGTGTTGTGTCTGCCTGAGAGTAACGTGTGTTGTGTCTGCCTGAGAGTAACGTGTGTTGTGTCTGCCTGAGAGTAACGTGTGTTGTGTCTGCGCTGAGAGTAACGTGTGTTGTGTCTGCGCTGAGAGTAACGTGTGTTGTGTCTGAGCTGAGAGTAACGTGTGTTGTGTCTGCCTGAGAGTAACGTGTGTTGTGTCTGAGCTGAGAGTAACGTTTGTTGTGTCTGCGCTGAGAGTAACGTGTGTTGTGTCTGCCTGAGAGTAACGTGTGTTGTGTCTGTGCTGAGAGTAACGTGTGTTGTGTCTGAGCTGAGAGTAACGTGTGTTGTGTCTGCCTGAGAGTAACGTGTGTTGTGTCTGCGCTGAGAGTAACGTGTGTTGTGTCTGCGCTGAGAGTAACGTGTGTTGTGTCTGCGCAGGTGGTCGTACGGCGTGCTGCTCTGGGAGGTGGTCAGCTTAGGTCTGCGTTCACTGCATATTACTCAATATTCTCAATATTACTGTAGGTGTATCCCAATTCACGTGCTTATGCACTATTTAGCATAAATAGTGTGAGTAATGAAAAAGTTCTAAAAAGCACTTCAAAAACCTGCATGATGAATCATCAAGTTAATTGGACACTTAATGCACTCACTGATCGCAGGTTTAATTAAACCTAGCGTATGAAGACATGCTATCAGAATGATACTGAATCACTAAATAACCATATAAAACTCGTACACTAGATGGTATAGAGAACATTTAGTGCATAATTTGGGACACACCTACAGTATTGGAGGTCGGTTGCGTGTCTGAGGTGTTCCTGCTGACATGTGATTGGTTGGCTCTTGATTGGCAGGAGGAACACCGTACTGCGGTCTGACGTGCGCTGAGCTCTACGAGAAACTCCCGCTGGGGTTCCGGCTGGAGAAGCCGCTCAACTGCGATGACGAGGTGTAAGTGTGAAGCGCCGGTCAGCCACACATTTGTGAGAGCAAAAGGAATGAAGACTTTCTCTGTCTCGCTCTACAGGTATGAGCTAATGAAACAGTGCTGGAAGGAGAAGCCGTACGAGAGACCGTCATTCGCTCAGATCCTGATGTCACTCAATCGTATGCTGGAGGAGCGGAAGGTATCATGAGGATTATTACTCTTCCAGTTCTGATGAAGAGCATCATCATTACATGTTGTTTTGCTGATGACCTTCTCCTCTCATTCTGTCCAGACGTACGTCAACACGACGCTCTATGAGAAGTTCACCTACGCCGGCATTGACTGTTCTGCGGAGGAGGCTGGCTGATCTCAGAGCTTCATTACGCTTAATATCATCCTCTAATTCACAGACTAGAGGTTTACACACACTGTGTGTATCATATTTCTGTTTGCTGTGAAGTGTTTATTGATATGTGAGATGTTGACTGCAGATGCTGACAGATGTGTAACATTTGTATATTTCATTGTTTTTAATAAAACCCCTGTTGTTTGATACTACGAGCCCTTCTGTTTCTGAATGTACATACTGAAGACTTCAATCCGGCAGCTTTAAGCCCAATAAACCTCTGGAAAAGCACCAGAACAATCAAACATGATTTTAGTCTGTAATTATGTGTGCAGCTGCAGAAAGTGGTTGGATATCATTTTTAAAGGGCAGACAAACATTAGCTGTGTGAATAAATGAGGAAATTAATTTTAAACGTCCATCATCATTTGTCTCTATGACGGAGTAACTTTTGTCTGGCTAAAGTTATCATTTCTACTGATAGGTCACAAATCTCTCTAATTCACCTCTTTGATTTTATTTACATCCCACATCACAATAATTCTTTTTTTTTTTACCAAAGCCACTTTGTGTGTATTTTCTGACTGAAGACATGCCATACATATAGTACAAATCCGTTTTGTAAAGTGCGTTTCACAATACAGATTGTTTCGAAGCAACTCTGGAGAAAAGACACTTCTTAATGATAATAAATTACTTAATAAATTACATCCTATGCTATCAATGTCAAATGCGAAACAATTAGTTAATGCGTTCATGAGCTCAAGGCTAGATTATTGTAATGCTCTTATGGGTGGTTGCCCTGCACGCTTAATAAACAAACTACAGCTATCAACACTGCATTTGATCCCTATTAAACATCGTACAAATTTTAAAATATTGCTAATTACTTACAAAACACTAAATGGTTTAGCTCCCCAGTACTTGAGCGAGCTCTTAACGCATTATAGTCCTTCACGTCAGTTGATAATACCTAGAATATCAAAATCGACTGCAGGCGGTAGATCCTTTTCCTATTTAGCACCAAAACTCTGGAACAGTCTTCCTAACATTGTCCGGGAAGCAGACACACTCTGTCAGTTCAAAGCTAGACTAAAAACACATCTCTTTGACCTAGCATACACATAATACACTATAGACTTCTATAATTCAATGTTTGGCTGCATAGATTAGGTCAGCCGGAACCGGAACACTTCCCATAAATCCCACACACACACACTCCAGATCTGATGAAGGACCTGCGCCAGGACACGATGATAACGCAGTCCTGAAGTGTCACTAGTCCCTCCCTCTGAAGGCCTCCTTCCCTTTACCCCTGTACAGATAAAACATTGTCAAAATAATTCCAGTTCACATGGCCAGGCGGAAGCAATAAATAATTCTGTATTATACATTTTTAAGGCCAGACAAGTAATTTGTTGAGATCAATTTGTAAAGAAAGACTATACGCCTGCGCACATATATATTCAAACGCGCACACCTATAGACTAAACACGTAATACGCATGTGCATGGCGTCAGCATTCTCACAGGTTTGCGTTTTAGAAGTTTGCACAGAGATAACCTTTTTTTCAAAAAATGTCAAGGCTTGCACCTTGGAACCTATTTCAAAGTTTGCGTTCTCGAACCACCAGGCACTGTTGTTGTGCGAATGAGCGGTCGGATCGCATTAAGGGTTTTCTGTTAGAGCGGTGTCGTGTTAGCGGCCTCTAAGTTAATAACTAATGATCTTTGCAACAGAAGTGAATCAATCAAAACTAACTTTATCTGGACAATAACTTTATTCTAGAGCTGCTGTAAAGCCAAACAATCTGTTACTTTAATTTCCTATTATCACTGTTAAGCTGCTTTGAAACAATCTATATTATTAAAAGTGCTGTAAAAATAAAGGTGACTTGACTTAATGATACACTGTCATTTGGGCCTAATGAACAGAGAATCTTACATTAAATCATCAAACTTCCTTCAGTCTCTTTAATCCCAGTGAAGCGTTTCATTCTGACAACTAACATCCAATAAATCTGCCAGCTAGAACAAATATAATTCACATGTAAGGTTTGCTTTTTCCTGAATTAATGATAAAACAACACTACGTTTTTATGCACTAGTTTTGGTAAATCGTCTAAAAGGGAACATTTGTATTTTTCCCATTTCAACACCTAAAATAGGTGAACAAACAACTTAATTGATTGTTTTCATGTCATAGTTTTGTATAATACATTTTTTTTGGTCCCTGATATTTCCTAGATGTTTTGTGATTTAATAACGATTATGAGCGCTGTTCAATATGACACAGAATTGTCACTTGCTTTATTGTAAAATACACAAAGGATGTTGTTTTACATGCCATGACCATCAGAGTCAGCTTCTCCTCACAGATGTGTTCAGTCATCAGCTTCCGGCCTCAGGGCAGCGTCACACACGCGTCTCCCTCTGTCTCTCTCCGCGCCAGGATCACACACACCTCGTACACGCGGAAGGCAGCGAAGGCGGTGGCCAGCAGACACGCGGCGCCCAAGATGTACCACCAGTTGAAGAGGCCGAAAGAAACTCCTTTGCCGATGCAGTAGATGCCGAAACACACCAGCGCCAGCGCGGAGAAGAGCTGCACACACAGCGGCGGCCCAGAGGACGCGTGTTTCTCGCTCATGATGAGAAGCGGTTGCTCACACTGCGGGACACACGCCTGAGAGGGAAACCGGCTGGATGGAGAAAACAACGCCACTGAGAACTGAGAATGGCTGAGCAGTGAAATATATGTGAGTCTGCATCATGACGAGAACATGAAGACGACAGAAGAGCGATGTGTGTTTGTCATGGGCTCTGAAAGCAGAGGCGATGGTTGGGTGTTATATACACTTTAGCTTATCTTAGATTAAAGAAAGCAAAAAGAGATCTGCGCTCTAATCCTGCTGGGAATTAAGATGCGCAGCGTTTAAGGAACACTCGTTTCAATTACACTGACTTACAGCTTTCATGTAATTAAGGTAAGTGTGACTGATAAAGAGCTTATAGATCCTAAGTTAGTGTTTTTGAGGTCAACCAGGGATATTTCAATGCAAAGACGGGCAGAAGATTTGCAAACCAACTTCAACGTCAATCAAAAACACAATTTGCAGTCAAAAATTTCTGCTAAATATGGGGAGCGACATAGTTCAATACAATCAAAATATTCTTTATTACTTTAATTGTGCAATTCACAGGGTAGGATGAACAAGTTTCTGGTTGTTTCATGGACGGGACCTTGAAAATGGAACCCACAACATCAAGTAAACTTAATTTGTATTAGTAGATTAGTAACTCTGATGCTTGAACAGAATCAGTGGAGATGCTGGAGGAGCGTTGAAGGCCTTTCACACCAAGGACTATAACTATAAAGATAATTCTAAAAATCATAGCAGAGTTCACACCACAACTATAACGATAAAGATATGAGGAACGATATCTTTAGGATCACTTTGAGAACGTTTTTTTCCCAGCTGTCGAACGATAAAATACTGACAGCCAACCAGAATCCACTCGAATTTAAAGGTCTTGCGCATTTAAAATGTCAGTCGACATTGTGGAGAAGGTCCAGAACAATCCACCACTGTTTGAAATGGATATGGAAAACAATCTTTCATACCCTCTGAATAAATGGTGAGAAGTATTACCTCAGGTATCCAGTGCTCGCTTCGACATCATTGTCTTGCTTCCTTTGAAGTTGAAAAGACTAGGTGTTGTTTTTATTCCACTATATTGACTAAGTCATCTAAATTCACTGTTAGATTATTGGATTGTTTACACTAGCTTCACTCAAAACACAGCATGCTGAGGACATCTGCTGGTTAAAGCCGTGTAAATGCAACAAGAACAGCAAAAACATGTTCAATGACGTTATACACATTTTGAAACCGCAGCGCGCAAGCTTAGAATAAACAGGTCGTTATCGTTCGTTGATTTAGAATAAAAATTGCCTGCCCTCACCCTGTTACAGTTATGTCTGTCTTGTGTCTGTATTCCTGTGTTTCCCCCCGTCATTGTGATTTGGTTTAGTCCTGTGTTTAGTTTTCCCGCTCCTCGTTTGTGTTCAGTTCCTTCACCTGTGTCTAGTTAATTTGCCCCAGCTGTGTCTTGTTCCCATGATCCGTTCTCTGTATATGTAACCCTGTGTTCTCCCTCACTCCTTGTCGGTTCTCGTTTATGTAACGTTGATGTTAGGTGTGTTATCCTCTGCCCGTCTGCCTGCCTGCCTGCATCCGTTTGTTGTTTTGCTTTATTAAGTAAAGTCTATTGTTTTTGGAAATCCTGATCTCCTCATCTTCCTCTGCCTACACACCCCGTAACAGAAGAACCAACCTAGACAGAAAGTGACAAGATGGGTATTTTCCTCACCCCTTCCAACTCCAACGAATCTAAGCTGATCTGTTTCCAAGACGGCCGGCACATCGAGGAGTATGTTGCTGAATTCCTGGAGCTCTCTGAAGGGGTAATCTGGGCAGAAGAGGTCCAGAAGACCGTCTTTTGGTTTGGGTTAGATGATACCCTTCATCATCAAGCTCCAGCGGCGGTAATCCCAGGATCTTTTGCCCACTACCTGGATCATGTGCTATGGTTGAGTGGCTCACCCTTCACCGTAGTTGAGGTTGATGACATCGCCACTCAACCACCAACTCCAGCCATCTCCACCACGCCAACCATCATCCCAGAGTCTAGTCCCGCCGAGATAGTCACACCAGAGTCCTTAGTTCCTCTCCTCGTCCAGGTTCCAGAGGAGATGAACCTTATAGACTTTGACTCTGAGCCAGTGTTTCTCCCCGTCACGTCTGCCGAGCCTGAGCTCCCCTGCAGCCCTGCCGAGCCTGAGCTCCCCTGCAGCCCTGCCGAGCCTGAGCTCCCCTGCAGCCCTGCCGAGCCTGAGCTCCCCTGCAGCCCTGCCGAGCCTGAGCTCCCCTGCAGCCCTGCCGAGCCTGAGCTCCCCTGCAGCCCTGCCGAGCCTGAGCTCCCCTGCAGCCCTGCCGAGCCTGAGCTCCCCTGCAGCCCTGCCGAGCCTGAGCCCGTCGCCTGCCCGCCAGAGCCTGAGCCCGTCGCCTGCCCGCCAGAGCCTGAGCCCGTCGCCTGCCCGCCAGAGCCTGAGCCCGTCGCCTGCCCGCCAGAGCCTGAGCCCGTCGCCTGCCCGCCAGAGCCTGAGCCCGTCGCCTGCCCGCCAGAGCCTGAGCCCGTCGCCTGCCCGCCAGAGCCTGAGCCCGTCGCCTGCCCGCCAGAGCCTGAGCCCGTCGCCTGCCCGCCAGAGCCTGAGCCCGTCGCCTGCCCGCCAGAGCCTGAGCCCGTCGCCTGCCCGCCAGAGCCTGAGCCCGTCGCCTGCCCGCCAGAGCCTGAGCCCGTCGCCTGCCCGCCAGAGCCTGAGCCCGTCGCCTGCCCGCCAGAGCCTGAGCCCGTCGCCTGCCCGCCAGAGCCTGAGCCCGTCGCCTGCCCGCCAGAGCCTGAGCCCGTCGCCTGCCCGCCAGAGCCTGAGCCCGTCGCCTGCCCGCCAGAGCCTGAGCCCGTCGCCTGCCCGCCAGAGCCTGAGCTTCAAGCCAGCCCTACAGAGCCTTCTCTACGGGTCCCATCCAGCCCTCCCAAGCCTGACCTGATGCACGTCCCTGAGCCTGGCACTCTCCCCAAGAAAATTTTGGGGGGGGGATGTAGGCCACCTGATGGTGCGTCTCCGCCATGGCCCCCTGACCAGCTTGCTCCGCCCTGGCCACCGGAAGAGGCATCTCCACCCTGGCCACCTGAAGGGGCGTCTCCGCCATGGCCCCCTGACCAGCTTGCTCCGCCTTGGCCGCCCGAGGGGGTCTCTCCGCCTTGGCCGCCCGAGGGGGTCTCTCCGCCCTGGCCACCGGAAGAGGCGTCTCCACCCTGGCCACCTGAAGGGGCGTCTTCACCCTGGCTATCAGCACGGCCTGCTCCGCCCTGGAGGCTTCCTGTTCCGGGAAAGCCACGCCCTCGTCAGCCTCCAGGGCGCCCACCCTCCCGCCCCTATTTGATGTTTATACGGCGTGGGGACACGCCTTTTCGAGGAGGGGCGTAATGTTACAGTTATGTCTGTCTTGTGTCTGTATTCCTGTGTTTCCCCCCGTCATTGTGATTTGGTTTAGTCCTGTGTTTAGTTTTCCCGCTCCTCGTTTGTGTTCAGTTCCTTCACCTGTGTCTAGTTAATTTGCCCCAGCTGTGTCTTGTTCAGAGATGGGGACTCGAGTTTGAGACTCGGACTCGAGTGCGACTTAAGTCCCACACACAGTGACTTCAGACTCGACTTGAGACTCGTCCTCTAAAGACTTCAGACTCGACTCGGACTCGAGCTGCGGGACTCGTGAACAATGTTTATTTTTAGGAAACGTCTGATGAGCTCGCTGTTATCCCCCTCCCTCCGTTACCTATAACCTGCCTACGTAACCACGTACTACGTGGCCTATTGCTGGCAGCGCGCGCGCGACCACACATGAGAGGATAACAAACAAAAAGTTCGACTGCACCGGCCGCTGCTGTGCCATTCATCGTTAGCTTTGGGTTCAAAAACTTCAAACAAGACGCGCTCAAAAGAAGCGCTCAAAGCAAAATATGCAGTATCACGATAAAAGATTCTGGCTCAACTACATCTAATTTTATCAGGCATCTGAAAACGCACCCTGATAGGTGAGTAAACATGTTTAGCTCAGCATTGACCATCTACCGTTAGCTTGCTTATTGCTTTAGCTACCTAACGTTACGGGAGGTTAACTCCGATTGTCTTCCTTATGAAATATGAATGAGCGTTTGTTTATTTGCCAAACTTGTGGTGGTCGATTAACGTAACGTTAATCATTTACGTGCCGCTGGCTGCCCGTTGTCTACAAACAGGTTACAGGATTATTGTTGTTTATGTAACGTTACAGTTTCATTTAGTTATAACGTTACACTGGTTTGAGAGTCTGGGATGTGTTGACTTACAGTATATAAGCTATGATTAGTTGCATAGGCAGTGCAGCCAGAAAAAGCCAGAAATGTTTTGTGGCCCATACCTAGTGTGTTAAGAGAAGAGAAGGTTAACCAGTCTGATCTCACCCTTTGGATTTTTTTATTTCTAAACATTTTGTTCTTAACAAGTTACATGCCATAAGTTGGTCAGTTGCTTCACATTTACACCAAAGATTTTGAGCATTTGAATGTTTTGGAAGTGCACTGTAGTGTTAATTTCATTTGGACGCAATAGTTTATTTGCATTTAGCTACACTGATGTTTTGCACTAAATAGGAGTGTGTCAATTTTAGTGTTGTGAGTTAAATCATTTTCTATATTTGGTCTTATGTCTTGGTATGTTCAAGCTACAAGGCAAAATAAAGAAATTAACTAAAAGTAAAGCATTCTTGGTGTTTTTGTCATGTTGCAATAGCCTGTTTACACTGATTATATACCAAAATCAAAGCTGATACTGTATGCTAATAGATAAAGGAGTCATAATAACATATGGTACCACTTTATTTTGATAGTCCACTTTATACATTCGACTAACTATAAGTAACTTTGCAGCTGCATGTCAACTAACTCTCATTAGAGTATTAGTAGGCTTAATATCTGCTAATTATATATTATAATATCTTATTTTGTTGGTTCCCCAACAGATATTCTACTGACTATAAGTAACTTGGCAACTACAAGTCAACTTGTTCTCCAAACCCGAACCCACATCATAACCTGACAGTCTACTAATACTCTAATGAGAGTTAGTTGACATGTAGTTGAAAATGTACATGGTTAGTAGAATGTCTAAAGTGGACTATCGAAATAAAGTGTAACCTAACATATTACATGCTTTGAATTCCTTATATAAAGTTATGCAGTGTTCTAAGCAACCTGGATGGGTCGCTGTACGTGATGCAACACTTATAACCACAAGAGACTTGAGACTTGACTTGGACTCTAGCTCAAAGACTTGAGACTTGACTTGGACTCTAGCTCAGAGACTTGAGACTTGACTTGGACTCTAGCTCAGAGACTTGTGAGCATCTCTGGTCTTGTTCCCATGATCCGTTCTCTGTGTATGTAACCCTGTGTTCTCCCTCACTCCTTGTCGGTTCTCGTTTATGTAACGTTGATGTTAGGTGTGTTATCCTCTGCCCGTCTGCCTGCCTGTATCCGTTTGTTGTTTTGCTTTATTAAGTAAAGTCTATTGTTTTTGGAAATCCTGATCTCCTCGTCTTCCTCTGCCAACACACCCCATGGCACTTACATTTCTGCAAGCAACAAGCATCCATACTCCAAGCCATTGTTAA
Organism: Rhinichthys osculus; assembly: GCA_029959095.1. Lineage (NCBI taxonomy): Eukaryota > Metazoa > Chordata > Actinopteri > Cypriniformes > Leuciscidae > Rhinichthys > Rhinichthys osculus. The sequence goes on from JARWKJ010000004.1 coordinate 1,011,307, forward strand.
GGGCCTTTTTATGTCAAATTTGCCTTTGTTAACACTATCGGATAGGTTTATGGTTTAGTGTAGGTGTACATTATTTTAAAACAATGGAGTATTAACCCCATTAGCACCACTCACCGGATATTTCAATTCAGAACTGGGTGATATGTACAAACACCAACGTAATAAAATGTTGCCAGAATCCCGTTCATTTGTTTCGGATAAAACATAACTCGCTTTTAGCACCACTCAGTGGATATTTCACTTTGAAACTGTCATGAAACATGCACTACACAACGTAATATAATTTTGCAGAAATGTTACCACAGGTATGTTTTTCCATGAGCCTGTGCTGACATTATGTATAGCCCTATGTAATCTGATGTTATGAGATGAGATGTTCACTTTTGCACTATGGACAGAGTAAAGGTCAAGTTAAATCACACATGATTTAAAATGCACAGGCTCTCTGTATGGGGTGATGAGGCAAATGGTAAAACCTTCTAGGTCTAGGCCTAAGCGAGGTCATCTCCGGTTGGGAAAGCAATCCCCCTCCTTAAAATCCTGATGATTGCAGTGCTCACTCTGTGCACAATTTCATGCACAAAGGACCTGGGGATATCAAAGGACCGAGACACCACCCTGAAGGATGCTTGCAAGACCGAGCCAGAAGAGGAACAGCAGCACCTCAATGTCCCTTTCGTGGTCAGAATCCAGCCTTATTGCAGCAGTGAGGGACATGATGGACTGGCGAGAAAGAAGGAACCTTCTGTTGATATGAACATATTTTGTTAGAACAGTACATTTGTGCAGTTTAAGTTTTGATTCATGTTGTGCTCAATTAATACTTGTGTATAACTGTATTTATTCATTGAAATATTTTCTTTTGTTCATTTTTGTCTTTCATTTTATTCATATTCTGTTTTTGTTGGTAAAACAAAAGTCATCATTATTCATCTTTCTTGAAAATATTTAATTTAACTTGTTCATTTACTCAGATTGTCTATCGTTAAGTATTGTCCATTCAACAATAAATTGGCATGATGTTGTCACAGAGTCAGCCCCGCCCTCAGCATCAGATTCCTCCACACGCTCCCAATCACCTGATTACTGATCAGCACCTCCTGCAGCCAATCATAACTGCACTATATCAGCACACTCACTTCAGTTCACCCATGTCTGGGCTCATCATTCTAACTTGAACACCAATCTGACTACCTACCTCTGGATACTCACCTGAATGTTCCAGTCCTGAACTACCCTGTTTTCAGTCTTCTGTCTGCTACACATCTCCAGTCTTCCGGTTCACCTGCCAGCCATCCTCTGCAACCAAGATAAGAAATGTTAACATTCTGCCAGTAGCACCCAATATATCTTCCAACCAGTTACTCACCTGCCATCTTGTTTCTAAATAAACGAAGTTGGGTGTGACATGTCTAATTAGAAAACAAAAAAAAGCCTCCAAAGGTGTGCACTTCAAGCAGCAGCCCAATGCCTCCTTTGTGCTGATGTTTGGAACTCCATGAAAAAATGAAAACTGGAATCAAATCAGCAGGTAAGGCTGTCATGTAATTGATGAAAGTGTTTGTGTGAATCTAGCTTGGCCTCTTTAAATTATGGACTTGTGATGATGCATAAGTCATTTGAAGAACATACATACTTTTTTTTTTTTTTTTTTTTTTGCAGAGATTATTATTATTATTATTATTTATCCGTGTCGGAGTTCCGACTAGGAAGACAGACGTTGCCTAGCAACATGCACCAACACGCCCCATTTCCTCTGATTTTCCCGCTCGGATTTCGGACAACCGTGAGGACACCGAGCAAGAATTCTGATACGGAATCCAAGATGGCTGTGCCCTGTGTGACTTAGTATGAATTGTTTTCATTGTTTTTGAACCGCTTTGGTTGTTTAAATGAAGATTTTTATCACTCGTATTACTACAATACCTTACTGCGTCCGTATCACTGCCTGTGGGTATGGGAATCGGTCTTGTTGTGAGTGCAATATTGAATGAAGCCTTGTTTCAAATGGGTGTTACTAACGTGGCTAGCGTTGCTAACAGAAGATAAACGAAAACATGAAATAAAGTGACAATTTTAGAAGTTCAAATGGCTGAGTTTTGATAAGTGCCTGGTACTCGGCCAGTGCTACCATAGCAACAGCTTTCCGGGTGGTGTCCATGTTTTTCTCCGACTCGGACGCGCAAAACATACCAGAACGCTTGAAGTGTGGAAATGGTGTCATATCCGAGGTCCGAGTCGGTTCGTTGACAATAATAGAACGCACCATAAGTAGCTACTTTTAAATAAGTACCTACTCAAGATTATGTGATTTTTTTTTGGATGCAGTCTGAGAGGTTGAATCTCATTTGTAGTTTTGGGCCTGTACATCAACAACTTACATTTGTGAATAGTAAATAGATTTGATTTTCTTTTTTGTGACTTGCTTTTGCCCAGTCATGTAATTTACTCAGCTGGTACATCCTGACAGAAACCTTTGAGTCTTTTCTTTTGAATCAGCTGACCGGAGTGCGTATCAAACTGCCGAAGTCACGTGATTTCTGTAAACGAGGCTTTGTTACGTCATAACTGTTTTGAAATTAATGGTCCACCGCTGGTGGGCGATCGCTGTGAACCCATGAGTCATGCGGTTCTAGGAGTTTTACCTGATCTGATCAGTTTTATACATTTGTACACATTTAGACATTAGTATAATTAAAAGGAATAGGAGTTGTTAGTAGTCTCTTATTGGTCTGTAATCTGAGCAATCCATGAACAAACAAAACAAGTCATGAAAATTGATAAAAGAACACAAATTACACTTATTAGGTTAATTGCATTTGATAAATATTACTTTCAATAAAACATTTTCTATGGGTTTGTAAAAGGTGTTTTTATGCATATTTGACCTGAGTTTTTTCCACTGTTCTGACCATTAAGTGCCACCGTGGAGACGGGTGCCGGACTGTTTCGAAGCCTCTACATAAGGCACATTAACTTCAACTGTTTCAGTGTTCCACGAATCCTCGCTCTGCCCACCACTAATCAAAGTCAGTCTGTTTGAGAGCCTATCTGACAGCTTGCTGGAGCCAGTTGAGAAACCAGAACGGTTTCTGTAATGGTCTTTTATATCTATGCTGTGGTGCATAATGGGATAGATATTCCAAGATGGCCGCCAGGGTGCAGCCACATGGTTTGGCAGGTCCTGTTTGTTTGCCACAAAAGTACATCAAAAACCCTTGGATTTTGCTATGTTTGTCTGGTCTTCTCCTGTCCTTTTACCTCCTCTTGAGTTTAACATGTCCAAGGAAAATGGATAACTTGACTCTCTATCCAGCAAAGAGTAGTCAACATCTTTTGTATGCAAGAATCCTGGATTGTGGGCATGCTAGACCGCCCCCAGGTAAACTTGATCAAACAGCATCTAGATCATTCCCTGGGGTTGTGAATCTTTTGCTAATACTACTTCTGGCTGGTGATGTTGAGCAAAATCCTGGTCCTGTTTTAAGTCTTGTGACACAACTACAGCTGTTTTCTTGGCTAACACCACCCCTGCTACCTGGGCTACAGCAGCTCTTTGTGCTAACACCACAACAGCTACCTGGATTACAGCTGCTCCCTGGGTTAATACCACCTCTGCTACCTGGGTTACAGCAGATACCTGGGCTAACACCTTCTCTTCTACCTGGGCTGCAGCAGCTACCTGGGCTAATACCACCATTGTTACCTGGGGTACAGCAGTTCCCTGGGCAAATTCAACCTCTGCTACCTGGGTTACAGCAGTTACCTGGGTTAATACCATCACTGCTACCTGGACTACAGCAGTTCTCCGGGCTAATACAACCTCCGCTACCTGGGTTACAGTGGCCACCTGGGCTAATACAACCTCCGCTACCTGGGTTACAGCGGCCACCTGGGCTAATACAACCTCCGCTACCTGGGTTACAGCGGCCAACTGGGCTAATACAACCTCCGCTACCTGGGTTACAGCGGCCACCTGGGCTACAGCGGCCACCTGGGCTAATACCATCACTGCTACCTGGTTTACAGCAGCTACCTGGGCTAATACCACCACTACAGGATTCTGTTACAACTAAGTCCAGTATGTCTCCACAACGCATCATATCCATGTGCACACAAAGGAACCCGGTATTTAAAAAACATCGATCATGTAAGTTATTTCAGACTCTTAATCAAGCCAGGACTATATGGGACCCACAGTGTAAAAATAAAGGGCTCTTAGGTGGCCATCTGAATATACGCAGTATGGCCCCTAAGAGGGAACAATTAGAGCATCTTCTCATTAACTCAAATGTGGATTTCTTAGGACTTTCAGAAACTTGGCTTAAACCCTCTTCCCCACAAGCAGTGGTATCATTACAGGGCTACAATGTCTTTAGAAAGGATAGGCATCAAGAGAAGGGAGGAGGGGTGTTATTGTATATGAAGGACTCTTTAAAATGTACACAAATAATTTGGCCTAATGAAATATCAATTTAAAATGTACACAAATAATTTGGCCTAATGAAATATCAATTGAATGTGTTGGAGTTAAAGTGTCACTTTCAACAGAAATGTCATTTACTATTCTATGTCTTTATCGTCCGCCATCAGCTAAAGTAGATTTTTATGATCAATTTAAAGCACTTCTGAGTTGTTTTGACTTTAATAATGAGGTTATTCTAATGGGAGATTTAAATGTAAATTGGGACAACAAAAGTGACAGAAAGAAACTGAAAGAAATTACAGATAATTTTGGATTAACACAAATGATCAGTGATCCCACTAGAATAACAAATCGTTCTAAAACTTTGATAGATCTGGTGTTCTCTAACAAACCAGATAGAATAATAAAAACGTACAATTTCTTGACTGGCTTGTCTGACCACAATGCCATATTCTTTTCTAGAAAGCTGACTAAAAAACGATTGAGAAGTGTCAGTAAAAACATTAATGTAAAACAAGCGTTTATTCCGAAGAGCCAAGAACAATGTTTAATTGCAGCTCTAAATACTTTTGATTGGTCTAGTATAGTATTATGTGATGACACTAATCAATGTTGTGATTTAATATACTCTTCTATTAAAAGGGTTTTGTCGCTTGCTTTTGTGTCCTTAAAATCTGACTCTAGCACATTAATCACGTCCATGGGAGTTACAGGGGTAATTCCTTTATTGTGATTCTATGACACAAACTTGGCTGAGTTTCATTGAGCGCTGGTGTGGAGCCTTCAACGATACTCCACCCTAGGTCTGTGCGGATAGCATATTGCTCCTCACCTATTCCTAGTAGAACTTGTCTTGGGGCTAAAGTCCTGGGACAGTTAAATCCAATAAGGAGTCCAACATCACAACTCAAAAGAGGTGGTATCTTATCAGCAATTTCTGTCAGGTGGGGCCATTGTTTTGCTGTGTCACTAGTGGGTATGTTGTCATAGTTAACTGGAATAAAGTATTTGGTATATGAGGGGGGTAGGTCAATGAGAATGTCTGAGTCATAAGCTCTCACACGCAGTCCAGATACTCTGTGACTCTTAACAATAGAGTGAACACACAGCATGGTAGTTAGCTTTAACTTTACAGGATGAGCGTCCGCTCGTAGCTGGTTGCTTACTACTTCAGACAAATGTGCTGTCACTTTGTGTGTCTAATAGTGCGTAAACTAATTCCTCTTTAGACGGGCTCTGAACCGTAGACACCCATACAGGAACGATCATGGATGTGCTAGATGAGTGACCCACCTTAGTAACGTTGAGAGCTGTGACTGCCATGGTATCATTTGGAGTACTTGGAGTGGTGTACTTTTCTCGTAGGATGAGCTGCATGAGTGAAGAGCATATGAAGAAGTAACCGGGTTGCATGCGATCTCTGCCTCGACTGCCACAAGTTGTGCGAAGTCCTTAAAGGAGGGAAAATCCTTGCCGTCCATAAGTGTAACTGTGACCTGGCGATTCCAACTGGCTGCCAGCCAGTCAGGAACTTTCTGCAGCAGCTTTTGATTTTCCTCACAGTCACTTAGTATCTCTAGGCCTCTTACATATGGTGTGGCTTGGAGACATGCATTTAGAAAGTCTGAAAATGTCCTTAATCCTTCTGCGTCCTTTGAGCTTATTTTAGGCCATTTTGACAGTTTGTCTCTGAAAGCTCTTTAGACAACAAAAGGCTGTCCATAACTAGGGTTGGGTACCGAAACTCTGTGCCAATAGGGAACCGGTTCCGACGTAAACGGTAGTAACCAGACCGAATAAGAACGACAATTTCGGTGCCTGACTTAATTAGGCACACGCACACACACATGCACAGTCTCTTCTTGCTCGCATGCGCGCTCTTGCTCGCAAGGTTTGGCTGCATTTCACGTGTAAAATTACGCGTCAGAACGCCCTCTGGGTGTGCCGATAGTCTGAATCCATATAGAATCAAGCCAATACATTGGCTGATGGCGCGGGCGCCGCCTCGACGCACTTACGTTGTCATAATATGTTGGCGCGCGCGCCATCTGCTCCTCAGATTTCTTTGCCGAAAAAGGAAGCTGGTCGGCAGCGCAAGGAGCTTGGCAGCGTCTCGTTCCCTATTGAGAGAACATAGGTTACACCAGTAACCTATGATGTTCTCTTTCATAGGTTCACTCAACGCTGCGTAGCTAAGAAGCAGTGGATTTGTATTTGTAGGCTGCTGTATCACGTGCCGTTTGAACTGACGCGCTACAGCGATCTGTCACATTTCAAAGACCCAAAACGTTATTTATTGTGTGAATCTCGTAAAAATATTGACAGAATCTGACAGCTGTGGATTTGTTCCATATCAAAAGTAACCTTGTCTGTCAGTGTCCTCTTTGTCCGCGATTTTTCTCTGCGTGAGAAATGCGATGGATTTTCACGATTAATACCGTTCCGAATTATACGACATCCGTTCAGGACATCAATATAATCCCGCGGTAACTAAAGAGCCTATCCTTTAGTCGTGTCCTCAAGAGTTAGGTGATCAGTCTATATAAATTCGTATTCTATTATAGAGATAATAGATTTCCCCTCTATATTATAAGTCTACCTTTTGCGGTACTCTTCAACCGTGTTCGCACTATAACAGATTGTAGTACATATATCACTCTATATGTTTACATGTTATATGCTGCCTCTTTGGCTAGGCTGTTTGATCAATCAAATTCAACAGTGAATTATTCTTATCTCAAAAGAATTCTCACCCCTTGATGTTGGTTCTCCCCAGAAAGAATCTTCTTGATTCAGTTGAAGGAAAGTGAACAGCACTCAATGATCCAAGGTCCAGTCAGATGATTATAATAGATGTAACAGAATTTATTAAAAAAATCAAATGAAAAAGAAACACTTGTTAAAGATCAAAATGAGTACTAACTAACAGATAGATACTGGCTAGTCTTGAAGCTTCTTGCCTCTGACAATTGCTGGCGTGTCAGAGCGGTGTTTGCAAGGACGAGCGAAGTGTCCATCTGACTCTCCTTCTTTTATAGTCAGGTTTCCACCGGTACTCCAGCAGCTGCAGATTCTTCCATAGATAAGCAGACAGTTCGGTTGCTAACAGCAACTTCTTTCCGCAGTTAAACGCAAGCAATTACGGTAGCTAACAGCAATCTCTTTCCGCAGTTAAACGCATAATATGGTAATAATATGGTTAGCTAGCAACAGCACACCCTAATTCTGAGTACATAGGAGGATGTGAGATAACATAATGTACATGGTTCTTGGAAACTGTGACAGGCAGAGTGGGGGTCTGTGTTTCCTGTGCATCTGTGCATCCTGTACATCTGTGCATCTGGTTCATGATAATAGCAGTTTTGTGGTCAAAAGGTTTTTTCCCTTAAACAAGTCATACATAGTTCATACACTGATCATTCTTTTTATTCATTGTACATTTCATAGCCCAGATATTTCTTTTATTATGATCATCTTATTTGTTTCATACTATAATGATATTATAGCGAGTGAAATGTCACACACATATGGGCCATCTATATCACAGAAAATGGATGTGTGGCGTGCGTGAGCGTGTGAAAAGGGTCAATTGCGTGAGAGTTGGCAGCTCTCCCTGCTAGTAATCTCTATTAATCTCCAGTATTATTACATTGTTTGATACAATATTGTTTTATTTGATATTATTTAAATGTGAATTTTTATTTTATATTGGTTTTATTATTATTTGTATTTATATTGTTTAAAGATTTAAGTTAATATTGTGTCCAATTTGGCCTTGTAAATAAAAGGGTATTATTTTTTGATAAAGTGTGTGCGGTTTTGTTTTCTTAAGTACCGTTTCAAGAACCGTTTAGGCACCGGAACCGTTTAAAAAATACCGAGTAGGTACTGGTATCGGATAAAACCCAACCGATACCCAACCCTATCCATAACGTTGGTCTTCATTGCTGCGATAGAATGTGCCCTCTAGACATTTTTGTGCTGGGCCTGTGACATACCTTTTGAGCAAGTGAAGTTTATCAGCAGGTGAGATGGCTTTGCAGTCCACAAGTGAAGAGAATGAAGCCTTCCATTCAATGTGGTTAATTGGATCTCTGCAGAACACTGTGGGCATTGGCATTGGGGTATTCTGTTTATGGCTATACTGTTTTGAATTGCTTGGGCCAACTGAGAAATGTCTGTGGGAGGTGCTTGAATGGCAATTTGAGGGTTTGGATTGTTCACCGTGTGATTTGACATATGGATAGACACATTGTTTTGTGGCATTAATAGAGGTATGCCACTAGAGGGAGCTGGTGCTTCTTGAACAGATTGGTGGTCAACAGACCAAGGCATATTGTTCGGTTGAATTTGTTGATTGTTCGTATACATGTTCATTTCTCTGTCGTAGTGTTTATATATTGATGCATTAATTGAATGTCAATGTTAATCTGTTTAAATAAAAAATAAAAAATCAGTCTTGAAGTTTGTTCTTGTTGATGTGTACTATGTGATTGTGGATTGTAATTTGTAAGTTTGCCATTCTTTGCATTTATTTAATCTTGTAATAATTCCATACCTCTGTTCCCTTTCCCATTTAAACTACTTGTATTTATGCCTTTGTCCTATTTGTTTTAGTCAATTTTATTTGTATAGTGCTTCTCAATTTAAAAGTGGCTTTATGTAGGGCCAGAATTACAATATATAGGGGTTCCTCCCACTCACAAAGACAAGTTTTTTTTTTCTTAAAGGGCATATTGCAGGTTAGAGGACCCAACGAGTCAATGTATAGAAAAACAATGTAGTAATTAGATTTTCGTTAAAATATACTTATAAATACGTTACATTGGCTTCTGGAGTCGTTTTTGTGAGAGAATTTTACTTCCGCATCTGAAAATGGGCGTGACGGTCGTGACGTAACGGGCGGGAGAGCAGTCGATTCAAACCATTCAAACAACAGGAAAACAATGGATCGCAATGACATTTCGGACTTACTCGTATGACAGACCACTGACGACAGCCTTACAATTATGAGCCTGCTATGCTGCCGAGAGAGCAGGGACAGGCCAGGATTAATGTTAGACAGAACAACGGTCAGAGGAGACACACATTATTGCAAAAGTATTATTATAAAAAAACTTGTGTGGAGTGAGTGTGCGCAGCCGCAGTTTATTGCATCACTTAATCGCGCGTATTTTGGATTAGCCTAGCTGTCAGATAGGCTACTGAGTAAACATTAAAAGAACAGGCCTATTCAATCTTCCCTGGATGTTTTTTTAACGAAGAAATTAAATAATAGCAATCAGGAGAATGGAAGCAGCAATAAAAAAATGAGGACTGTAGTGCTGTCGGCAAAACATTATACCACTGCAATAAAAACTGCACTGAAACAAAAAGGTAAGGCATATGTGTTTTTATATTTAATGCTGTTCACTGTGAGTTTTAATTAATAGTGTAATAGAGTTAATAGTGCATTGTTCATTCTGTTTGGTAAAATGTGAGGTGTATATCGATTACCATCGTATATCAGTTAATAGCAAAGCTATTATTGGTCATCTAGGAGTATTGGAATTTACCAATAACAGAATAAACTTGATCAGGCGCGTATGTCATGCTCATTATATCCGGCCAGACACGTTACGTGATATAACTTAGCGGTTTCTCATCGAGAGACAGATAGATATTTTTATTCCTGATATACACGTTTTTGTTCCTCCGATCTGGTGTAGCCTACGCTACACACGATCGCGTTTTTTGAAGCCGATGCGGAAGAGAAATACTGTCTCTACAGCTGCACACACCGCACACAGGCACGAAAGATATACAGCACCGTCCCTTGTTAGGAAACCTGTGGACTCGATGTCCTGACAGGCCGGAGTTTTTGCAACCTCCTCCACAAACACAATAATTTACCATGATGACGATGATAAATTAAAATACAAAAACTACCGAAAACACTGATTCACGACCGCTCTTACTGACTTTTTTTTTTTTTTAATTCGATGCCACAAGAACAAGAGGTTTTACATATTCACAATATCACATTAACATTAGCTGCCAGGAAATAAAAACTACAAAAAAAGTTTTGAATAAAATCCAGTGCTTTCAAAGCATTAACGTTACATGTTTTCATTTTTTTTTTTTTTTTTTTTTTGTTCCAAAAGATGTACATATAATGTGAAGTCATTTATAAAACGTGAAAAAAAGCCCAATTCTTTTTATGTATATGGTATTTTCCTAATAAAACAAATAACTGTATAATATGTTGTTCTTTACATTCCAAATTGTCATTCTGAGTATAAAAAAGCAAATTTACCCGCCTGTACTGAATACAAACCTATCTGCGCTGCTGATGCTCCCGCCCTCTGGTGACGTAAAATGATGCGATGTTGAAAAAAACCCGGTTTTTACGAGCAGTCAAAGAAACGCTCACTTTATCTACTAAATTTGTGCCCTTATGTCGTTTTAAAACCTTTTAAATCCTGCATTACCTTTTCATATGGTATTTTCATACAAGGTTATATATTAATTTAGATTTTTTTTTTAACCTGCAATATGCTCTTTAAGTGTTTTATTTATATTGTACTAATTCGATTTTTATTTTATTTCGCCTCTTGTTCCATTTAAGATCAAGTTAGTCTTTGCCCTTTTTTTATTAACCCTTTCTATTTTATGACCCTTTTTGTCTGTCTTTGCATTTATGGTATATTTAGGGTTTTATTTTTGCTTATTTTTATTTTTTTTAACCCATTTTTTTTATTATTATATACCTTTCATGCCATTTCATGTCTGCCTTTCAATGCATTGTTTGACCCTCCTTATAATGTAAAGCTTTGTATGGAAGTTGTAAACTTACTTGTCTTGTATTTTGTTATACTTTGTTTTGTTTGTTTTTATTTTAAAGTCTTTTTGTACTTGGGTTATGGTCCATATTTTTCTGTTTCCATGTTCCGATTTCTTTAAAGCCCTTGTTAACCTTTTTGTTTCTACCCTTTTATGATTTTACTTGTGCCCATATGCCACTTTGTGTAATTTGTAATACCCTATTTGTAATTCAAAATTACTTAAGTATATGTCAGGTTATTTTCTTTTGTTTTCCCATTATCCTGTGTTGGCTGGTCCCTCCAGCTGTTTATATAGTCCAGTCTGATGTCCTTCCATTGATGCTGCTCCTCCCACCTCTACCCATGTCATGTAGTTAATGGGGCCTGTGTCCGCTGGCTCCTTTCAGCCCTTTGGCTCATCCTTCTTTGGCCACCCTTTGCATTTTGTGTCCGCCTTTGGCTTCCAAATTACCAGCGCCGCCTAGGTGTTGAACCTCTGTCTTTGTGCTAAGGCCTGGACTTAACTTTCACTCTATCGACCTATCAGTTCCACCATGGGCAGTTATCCCTCAAGCTGTATCGGTCTCTCTCGTCCCTCTGACTCTACCTTGGTCAGTTATCGCCCTAGTTGCATCACAGACCTCCAATCCTACGGCTATTCCTTGTCCCTCCACCCCTATGGTTCTGTCTCTGCCTTGCAGTGCAGTGGTCTTGCCTTGGGTCTTCGGCTCTGCCTAGGTCCCCATCTCTAATGGCCCCATCTGAGTTGGTTGTCCCTCGGGTTCTGCCTAGCCCATTTACCAAAGGTCCGCCAATCCTTTTATTGACACGGCCGAGGCCCTACATCCTGGTGACCCTGTTGGCGCCTCCTGCCATGTTCTCCCTCACTGTTCTCTCCGTTATCGTGTCTGTGGTGGTTCCCTCTGTCAGCACCTGCCTTGGTCACACCTCTCTCCAGCTCCACATCGTCAAACTGCCACTCATCCTCCTTTGCCTCTGTTACTTTCAATTTTATTTGTGGTTTCACTTTTTACAGTTTTATGTTCCGGTTTAAGTTTACTTGTAACGTCATGTTTTTTTTTAACCCTTTTGTATAGATGTTAATGTTTTGTATTTATGCTGTTGTTTGACTTTTAAGGAATTTTTTTTATTGTAAAAGTGTTAAACAATTTTTGAGAAAAATAAATATATATTGTAAATTTAATTGTATGTTTTAAAAAAAAAGATTTTTGAAGATTTGGGGTAGAGTCCCAGGGGTAGAGTCCCAGGGGTAGAGTCCCAGGGGTAGAGTCCCAGGGGTAGAGTCCCAGGGGTAGAGTCCCAGGGGTAGAGTCCCAGGGGTAGAGTCCCAGGGGTAGAGTCCCAGGGGTAGAGTCCCAGGGGTAGAGTCCCAGGGGTAGAGTCCCAGGGGTAGAGTCCCAGGGGTAGAGTCCCAGGGGTAGAGTCCCAGGGGTAGAGTCCCAGGGGTAGAGTCCCAGGGGTAGAGTCCCAGGGGTAGAGTCCCAGGGGTAGAGTCCCAGGGGTAGAGTCCCAGGGGTAGAGTCCCAGGGGTAGAGTCCCAGGGGTAGAGTCCCAGGGGTAGAGTCCCAGGGGTAGAGTCCCAGGGGTAGAGTCCCAGGGGTAGAGTCCCAGGGGTAGAGTCCCAGGGGTAGAGTCCCAGGGGTAGAGTCCCAGGGGTAGAGTCCCAGGGGTAGAGTCCCAGGGGTAGAGTCCCAGGGGTAGAGTCCCAGGGGTAGAGTCCCAGGGGTAGAGTCCCAGGGGTAGAGTCCCAGGGGTAGAGTCCCAGGGGTAGAGTCCCAGGGGTAGAGTCCCAGGGGTAGAGTCCCAGGGGTAGAGTCCCAGGGGTAGAGTCCCAGGGGTAGAGTCCCAGGGGTAGAGTCCCAGGGGTAGAGTCCCAGGGGTAGAGTCCCAGGGGTAGAGTCCCAGGGGTAGAGTCCCAGGGGTAGAGTCCCAGGGGTAGAGTCCCAGGGGTAGAGTCCCAGGGGTAGAGTCCCAGGGGTAGAGTCCCAGGGGTAGAGTCCCAGGGGTAGAGTCCCAGGGGTAGAGTCCCAGGGGTAGAGTCCCAGGGGTAGAGTCCCAGGGGTAGAGTCCCAGGGGTAGAGTCCCAGGGGTAGAGTCCCAGGGGTAGAGTCCCAGGGGTAGAGTCCCAGGGGTAGAGTCCCAGGGGTAGAGTCCCAGGGGTAGAGTCCCAGGGGTAGAGTCCCAGGGGTAGAGTCCCAGGGGTAGAGTCCCAGGGGTAGAGTCCCAGGGGTAGAGTCCCAGGGGTAGAGTCCCAGGGGTAGAGTCCCAGGGGTAGAGTCCCAGGGGTAGAGTCCCAGGGGTAGAGTCCCAGGGGTAGAGTCCCAGGGGTAGAGTCCCAGGGGTAGAGTCCCAGGGGTAGAGTCCCAGGGGTAGAGTCCCAGGGGTAGAGTCCCAGGGGTAGAGTCCCAGGGGTAGAGTCCCAGGGGTAGAGTCCCAGGGGTAGAGTCCCAGGGGTAGAGTCCCAGGGGTAGAGTCCCAGGGGTAGAGTCCCAGGGGTAGAGTCCCAGGGGTAGAGTCCCAGGGGTAGAGTCCCAGGGGTAGAGTCCCAGGGGTAGAGTCCCAGGGGTAGAGTCCCAGGGGTAGAGTCCCAGGGGTAGAGTCCCAGGGGTAGAGTCCCAGGGGTAGAGTCCCAGGGGTAGAGTCAGGGTTAGGGTTAGGGTTAGGGTTAGGGTTAGGGTTAGGTTATAGGGATAAAAACGAAAAGTGCACCCCCCTGAAGTGCACCCCCTGAACTGGATTTCCCTATATCTCGAGTTCTATAGGACCTAGAGAGCTGAAACTCCGCCCATATACTAATTGGGGGGCGGGGCGTCGATTGCACTTGGTTTGGGACCTCTAGCGCCACCAGGCGCCGAGATATGGAAGTGCACCCCCCTGATTTTTGTACCTAGAGAGCTGAAACTCCGCCCATATACTAATTAGAGGGCGGGGAGTCGAATGCACTTGGTTTGGGAGCTCTAGCGCCACCAGGCGCCGAGATATGGAAGTGCACCTAGTGTTTTTTTTGTGGGTTGGATTTGTGTTTTTTGGGGTGGGACTTGTGTTTTTTTTTTTTTTTTTTTTTGGGGGGTGGGACTTGTGTTTTTTTTTTTTTTGGGGGTGGGACTTGTGTTTTTTTGGGGTGGGACTTGTGTTTTTTTTGGGTGGGACTTGTGTTTTTTTGGGGAGGGACTTGTGTTTTTTTTTTTTTTTTTTTTTGGGGGGTGGGACTTGTGTTTTTTTTTTTTTTTGGGGTGGGACTTGTGTTTTTTTGGGGTGGGACTTGTGTTTTTTTTGGGTGGGACTTGTGTTTTTTTGGGGAGGGACTTGTGTTTTTTTTTTTTTTTTTTTTTTGGGGGTGGGACTTGTGTTTTTTTTTTTTTTTGGGTGGGACTTGTGTTTTTTTGGGGTGGGACTTGTGTTTTTTTTGGGTGGGACTTGTGTTTTTTTGGGGAGGGACTTGTTTTTTTTTTTTTTTTTTTTTTTTGGGGGTGGGACTTGTGTTTTTTTTTGTTTTTTTTGGGGGGTGTGACTTGTGTTGGAGTTGGGTGTGACTTGTGTTTTTTTGGAGGTGGGACTTGTGTTTTTTTGGAGGTGGGACTTGTGTTTTTTGGTGGGAATTGTGTTTTTTTTGTGAACATATAGCTCCGCCCAGGAAGCAGTGAGCGCCAAAAGCTAGGTATCATTCGAAAGGTCTTGGTGAGGCCTTTAAAATGACACCACACTTGTATCGTTCAGACCTTTGGGGGCGGAGCTATGGGACCAAATGTAATCATGTGTCCAAAAATTATCTCGGCCTAGGAAAGTCGAAACGACTCGTGATTGGTGTCATTGGAAAGGTCTCTGCGAGTGCTTTCCAATGACACCTTGTTTGTGTCGCTGCGACCTTCCTAGGCCGAGATACAGTTTTGATACATGAATATATTTTGTCCCATAGCTCCGCCCAGGAAGTAGTCAGCGACATGAACTAGGTATCATTCGAAAGGGCTTTCTCAGACCTTTCCAACGAGACTACTCTGATGTCTCTGTGATGTTGGAGTCATGAGATATTGGCACTCGAAATTTAACAGGAAGTGACCCTATAGCTCCGCCCAGAAAGCTTATCTTTCCCAAAACTCACCCCAGATTTTGGGGGCGTGACTTTGGGGGTGTGTCTTGTGTTTTTTGGGGGTGGGACTTGTGTTTTTGGGGGTGGGACTTGTGTTTTTTGGGGGTGGGACTTGTGTTTTAATAATTATGAGGGGTAGGGTTAGGGGTGGGTTAGGATATAGGGTCCAATACTATGGATCGGGTTAGGGTTAGGGTTAGGGTTAGGGTTAGGGTTAGGGTTAGGGTTAGGTTAGGGTTAGGATTAGGGTTAGGGTTAGGGTTAGGGTTAGGGTTAGGGTTAGGTTAGGGTTAGGGTTAGGGTTAGGGTTAGGGTTAGGGTTAGGGTTAGGGTTAGGGTTAGGGTTAGGGTTAGGTTATAGGGATAAAAACGAAAAGTGCACCCCCCTGAAGTGCACCCCCTGAACTGGATTTCCCTATATCTCGAGTTCTATAGGACCTAGAGAGCTGAAACTCCGCCCATATACTAATTGGGGGGCGGGGCGTCGATTGCACTTGGTTTGGGACCTCTAGCGCCACCAGGCGCCGAGATATGGAAGTGCACCCCCCTGATTTTTGTACCTAGAGAGCTGAAACTCCGCCCATATACTAATTAGAGGGCGGGGAGTCGAATGCACTTGGTTTGGGAGCTCTAGCGCCACCAGGCGCCGAGATATGGAAGTGCACCTAGTGTTTTTTTTGTGGGTTGGATTTGTGTTTTTTGGGGTGGGACTTGTGTTTTTTTTTTTTTTTTTTTTTGGGGGGTGGGACTTGTGTTTTTTTTTTTTTTGGGGGTGGGACTTGTGTTTTTTTGGGGTGGGACTTGTGTTTTTTTTGGGTGGGACTTGTGTTTTTTTGGGGAGGGACTTGTGTTTTTTTTTTTTTTTTTTTTTGGGGGGTGGGACTTGTGTTTTTTTTTTTTTTTGGGGTGGGACTTGTGTTTTTTTGGGGTGGGACTTGTGTTTTTTTTGGGTGGGACTTGTGTTTTTTTGGGGAGGGACTTGTGTTTTTTTTTTTTTTTTTTTTTTGGGGGTGGGACTTGTGTTTTTTTTTTTTTTTGGGTGGGACTTGTGTTTTTTTGGGGTGGGACTTGTGTTTTTTTTGGGTGGGACTTGTGTTTTTTTGGGGAGGGACTTGTTTTTTTTTTTTTTTTTTTTTTTTGGGGGTGGGACTTGTGTTTTTTTTTGTTTTTTTTGGGGGGTGTGACTTGTGTTGGAGTTGGGTGTGACTTGTGTTTTTTTGGAGGTGGGACTTGTGTTTTTTTGGAGGTGGGACTTGTGTTTTTTGGTGGGAATTGTGTTTTTTTTGTGAACATATAGCTCCGCCCAGGAAGCAGTGAGCGCCAAAAGCTAGGTATCATTCGAAAGGTCTTGGTGAGGCCTTTAAAATGACACCACACTTGTATCGTTCAGACCTTTGGGGGCGGAGCTATGGGACCAAATGTAATCATGTGTCCAAAAATTATCTCGGCCTAGGAAAGTCGAAACGACTCGTGATTGGTGTCATTGGAAAGGTCTCTGCGAGTGCTTTCCAATGACACCTTGTTTGTGTCGCTGCGACCTTCCTAGGCCGAGATACAGTTTTGATACATGAATATATTTTGTCCCATAGCTCCGCCCAGGAAGTAGTCAGCGACATGAACTAGGTATCATTCGAAAGGGCTTTCTCAGACCTTTCCAACGAGACTACTCTGATGTCTCTGTGATGTTGGAGTCATGAGATATTGGCACTCGAAATTTAACAGGAAGTGACCCTATAGCTCCGCCCAGAAAGCTTATCTTTCCCAAAACTCACCCCAGATTTTGGGGGCGTGACTTTGGGGGTGTGTCTTGTGTTTTTTGGGGGTGGGACTTGTGTTTTTGGGGGTGGGACTTGTGTTTTTTGGGGGTGGGACTTGTGTTTTAATAATTATGAGGGGTAGGGTTAGGGGTGGGTTAGGATATAGGGTCCAATACTATGGATCGGGTTAGGGTTAGGGTTAGGGTTAGGGTTAGGGTTAGGGTTAGGGTTAGGTTAGGGTTAGGATTAGGGTTAGGGTTAGGGTTAGGGTTAGGGTTAGGGTTAGGGTTAGGTTAGGGTTAGGGTTAGGGTTAGGGTTAGGGTTAGGGTTAGGGTTAGGGTTAGGGTTAGGGTTAGGGTTAGAGTTAGAGTTAGTTAGGGTTAGGGTTAGGGTTAGGGTTAGGGTTAGGGTTAGGGTTAGGGTTAGGGTTAGGGTTAGGGTTAGGTTAGGGTAGGTTAGGGTTAGGGTTAGGGTTAGGGTTAGGGTTAGGGTTAGAGTTAGGTTATAGGGATAAAAACGAAAAGTGCACCCCCCTGAAGTGCACCCCCTGAACTGGATTTCCCTATATCTCGAGTTCTATAGGACCTAGAGAGCTGAAACTCCGCCCATATACTAATTGGGGGGCGGGGCGTCGATTGCACTTGGTTTGGGACCTCTAGCGCCACCAGGCGCCGAGATATGGAAGTGCACCCCCCTGATTTTTGTACCTAGAGAGCTGAAACTCCGCCCATATACTAATTAGAGGGCGGGGAGTCGAATGCACTTGGTTTGGGAGCTCTAGCGCCACCAGGCGCCGAGATATGGAAGTGCACCTAGTGTTTTTTTTGTGGGTTGGATTTGTGTTTTTTGGGGTGGGACTTGTGTTTTTTTTTTTTTTTTTTTTTGGGGGGTGGGACTTGTGTTTTTTTTTTTTTTGGGGGTGGGACTTGTGTTTTTTTGGGGTGGGACTTGTGTTTTTTTTGGGTGGGACTTGTGTTTTTTTGGGGAGGGACTTGTGTTTTTTTTTTTTTTTTTTTTTGGGGGGTGGGACTTGTGTTTTTTTTTTTTTTTGGGGTGGGACTTGTGTTTTTTTGGGGTGGGACTTGTGTTTTTTTTGGGTGGGACTTGTGTTTTTTTGGGGAGGGACTTGTGTTTTTTTTTTTTTTTTTTTTTTGGGGGTGGGACTTGTGTTTTTTTTTTTTTTTGGGTGGGACTTGTGTTTTTTTGGGGTGGGACTTGTGTTTTTTTTGGGTGGGACTTGTGTTTTTTTGGGGAGGGACTTGTTTTTTTTTTTTTTTTTTTTTTTTGGGGGTGGGACTTGTGTTTTTTTTTGTTTTTTTTGGGGGGTGTGACTTGTGTTGGAGTTGGGTGTGACTTGTGTTTTTTTGGAGGTGGGACTTGTGTTTTTTTGGAGGTGGGACTTGTGTTTTTTGGTGGGAATTGTGTTTTTTTTGTGAACATATAGCTCCGCCCAGGAAGCAGTGAGCGCCAAAAGCTAGGTATCATTCGAAAGGTCTTGGTGAGGCCTTTAAAATGACACCACACTTGTATCGTTCAGACCTTTGGGGGCGGAGCTATGGGACCAAATGTAATCATGTGTCCAAAAATTATCTCGGCCTAGGAAAGTCGAAACGACTCGTGATTGGTGTCATTGGAAAGGTCTCTGCGAGTGCTTTCCAATGACACCTTGTTTGTGTCGCTGCGACCTTCCTAGGCCGAGATACAGTTTTGATACATGAATATATTTTGTCCCATAGCTCCGCCCAGGAAGTAGTCAGCGACATGAACTAGGTATCATTCGAAAGGGCTTTCTCAGACCTTTCCAACGAGACTACTCTGATGTCTCTGTGATGTTGGAGTCATGAGATATTGGCACTCGAAATTTAACAGGAAGTGACCCTATAGCTCCGCCCAGAAAGCTTATCTTTCCCAAAACTCACCCCAGATTTTGGGGGCGTGACTTTGGGGGTGTGTCTTGTGTTTTTTGGGGGTGGGACTTGTGTTTTTGGGGGTGGGACTTGTGTTTTTTGGGGGTGGGACTTGTGTTTTAATAATTATGAGGGGTAGGGTTAGGGGTGGGTTAGGATATAGGGTCCAATACTATGGATCGGGTTAGGGTTAGGGTTAGGGTTAGGGTTAGGGTTAGGGTTAGGGTTAGGTTAGGGTTAGGATTAGGGTTAGGGTTAGGGTTAGGGTTAGGGTTAGGGTTAGGTTAGGGTTAGGGTTAGGGTTAGGGTTAGGGTTAGGGTTAGGGTTAGGGTTAGGGTTAGGGTTAGGTTATAGGGATAAAAACGAAAAGTGCACCCCCCTGAAGTGCACCCCCTGAACTGGATTTCCCTATATCTCGAGTTCTATAGGACCTAGAGAGCTGAAACTCCGCCCATATACTAATTGGGGGGCGGGGCGTCGATTGCACTTGGTTTGGGACCTCTAGCGCCACCAGGCGCCGAGATATGGAAGTGCACCCCCCTGATTTTTGTACCTAGAGAGCTGAAACTCCGCCCATATACTAATTAGAGGGCGGGGAGTCGAATGCACTTGGTTTGGGAGCTCTAGCGCCACCAGGCGCCGAGATATGGAAGTGCACCTAGTGTTTTTTTTGTGGGTTGGATTTGTGTTTTTTGGGGTGGGACTTGTGTTTTTTTTTTTTTTTTTTTTTGGGGGGTGGGACTTGTGTTTTTTTTTTTTTTGGGGGTGGGACTTGTGTTTTTTTGGGGTGGGACTTGTGTTTTTTTTGGGTGGGACTTGTGTTTTTTTGGGGAGGGACTTGTGTTTTTTTTTTTTTTTTTTTTTGGGGGGTGGGACTTGTGTTTTTTTTTTTTTTTGGGGTGGGACTTGTGTTTTTTTGGGGTGGGACTTGTGTTTTTTTTGGGTGGGACTTGTGTTTTTTTGGGGAGGGACTTGTGTTTTTTTTTTTTTTTTTTTTTTGGGGGTGGGACTTGTGTTTTTTTTTTTTTTTGGGTGGGACTTGTGTTTTTTTGGGGTGGGACTTGTGTTTTTTTTGGGTGGGACTTGTGTTTTTTTGGGGAGGGACTTGTTTTTTTTTTTTTTTTTTTTTTTTGGGGGTGGGACTTGTGTTTTTTTTTGTTTTTTTTGGGGGGTGTGACTTGTGTTGGAGTTGGGTGTGACTTGTGTTTTTTTGGAGGTGGGACTTGTGTTTTTTTGGAGGTGGGACTTGTGTTTTTTGGTGGGAATTGTGTTTTTTTTGTGAACATATAGCTCCGCCCAGGAAGCAGTGAGCGCCAAAAGCTAGGTATCATTCGAAAGGTCTTGGTGAGGCCTTTAAAATGACACCACACTTGTATCGTTCAGACCTTTGGGGGCGGAGCTATGGGACCAAATGTAATCATGTGTCCAAAAATTATCTCGGCCTAGGAAAGTCGAAACGACTCGTGATTGGTGTCATTGGAAAGGTCTCTGCGAGTGCTTTCCAATGACACCTTGTTTGTGTCGCTGCGACCTTCCTAGGCCGAGATACAGTTTTGATACATGAATATATTTTGTCCCATAGCTCCGCCCAGGAAGTAGTCAGCGACATGAACTAGGTATCATTCGAAAGGGCTTTCTCAGACCTTTCCAACGAGACTACTCTGATGTCTCTGTGATGTTGGAGTCATGAGATATTGGCACTCGAAATTTAACAGGAAGTGACCCTATAGCTCCGCCCAGAAAGCTTATCTTTCCCAAAACTCACCCCAGATTTTGGGGGCGTGACTTTGGGGGTGTGTCTTGTGTTTTTTGGGGGTGGGACTTGTGTTTTTGGGGGTGGGACTTGTGTTTTTTGGGGGTGGGACTTGTGTTTTAATAATTATGAGGGGTAGGGTTAGGGGTGGGTTAGGATATAGGGTCCAATACTATGGATCGGGTTAGGGTTAGGGTTAGGGTTAGGGTTAGGGTTAGGGTTAGGGTTAGGTTAGGGTTAGGATTAGGGTTAGGGTTAGGGTTAGGGTTAGGGTTAGGGTTAGGTTAGGGTTAGGGTTAGGGTTAGGGTTAGGGTTAGGGTTAGGGTTAGGGTTAGGGTTAGGGTTAGGTTATAGGGATAAAAACGAAAAGTGCACCCCCCTGAAGTGCACCCCCTGAACTGGATTTCCCTATATCTCGAGTTCTATAGGACCTAGAGAGCTGAAACTCCGCCCATATACTAATTGGGGGGCGGGGCGTCGATTGCACTTGGTTTGGGACCTCTAGCGCCACCAGGCGCCGAGATATGGAAGTGCACCCCCCTGATTTTTGTACCTAGAGAGCTGAAACTCCGCCCATATACTAATTAGAGGGCGGGGAGTCGAATGCACTTGGTTTGGGAGCTCTAGCGCCACCAGGCGCCGAGATATGGAAGTGCACCTAGTGTTTTTTTTGTGGGTTGGATTTGTGTTTTTTGGGGTGGGACTTGTGTTTTTTTTTTTTTTTTTTTTTGGGGGGTGGGACTTGTGTTTTTTTTTTTTTTGGGGGTGGGACTTGTGTTTTTTTGGGGTGGGACTTGTGTTTTTTTTGGGTGGGACTTGTGTTTTTTTGGGGAGGGACTTGTGTTTTTTTTTTTTTTTTTTTTTGGGGGGTGGGACTTGTGTTTTTTTTTTTTTTTGGGGTGGGACTTGTGTTTTTTTGGGGTGGGACTTGTGTTTTTTTTGGGTGGGACTTGTGTTTTTTTGGGGAGGGACTTGTGTTTTTTTTTTTTTTTTTTTTTTGGGGGTGGGACTTGTGTTTTTTTTTTTTTTTGGGTGGGACTTGTGTTTTTTTGGGGTGGGACTTGTGTTTTTTTTGGGTGGGACTTGTGTTTTTTTGGGGAGGGACTTGTTTTTTTTTTTTTTTTTTTTTTTTGGGGGTGGGACTTGTGTTTTTTTTTGTTTTTTTTGGGGGGTGTGACTTGTGTTGGAGTTGGGTGTGACTTGTGTTTTTTTGGAGGTGGGACTTGTGTTTTTTTGGAGGTGGGACTTGTGTTTTTTGGTGGGAATTGTGTTTTTTTTGTGAACATATAGCTCCGCCCAGGAAGCAGTGAGCGCCAAAAGCTAGGTATCATTCGAAAGGTCTTGGTGAGGCCTTTAAAATGACACCACACTTGTATCGTTCAGACCTTTGGGGGCGGAGCTATGGGACCAAATGTAATCATGTGTCCAAAAATTATCTCGGCCTAGGAAAGTCGAAACGACTCGTGATTGGTGTCATTGGAAAGGTCTCTGCGAGTGCTTTCCAATGACACCTTGTTTGTGTCGCTGCGACCTTCCTAGGCCGAGATACAGTTTTGATACATGAATATATTTTGTCCCATAGCTCCGCCCAGGAAGTAGTCAGCGACATGAACTAGGTATCATTCGAAAGGGCTTTCTCAGACCTTTCCAACGAGACTACTCTGATGTCTCTGTGATGTTGGAGTCATGAGATATTGGCACTCGAAATTTAACAGGAAGTGACCCTATAGCTCCGCCCAGAAAGCTTATCTTTCCCAAAACTCACCCCAGATTTTGGGGGCGTGACTTTGGGGGTGTGTCTTGTGTTTTTTGGGGGTGGGACTTGTGTTTTTGGGGGTGGGACTTGTGTTTTTTGGGGGTGGGACTTGTGTTTTAATAATTATGAGGGGTAGGGTTAGGGGTGGGTTAGGATATAGGGTCCAATACTATGGATCGGGTTAGGGTTAGGGTTAGGGTTAGGGTTAGGGTTAGGGTTAGGGTTAGGTTAGGGTTAGGATTAGGGTTAGGGTTAGGGTTAGGGTTAGGGTTAGGGTTAGGTTAGGGTTAGGGTTAGGGTTAGGGTTAGGGTTAGGGTTAGGGTTAGGGTTAGGGTTAGGGTTAGGTTATAGGGATAAAAACGAAAAGTGCACCCCCCTGAAGTGCACCCCCTGAACTGGATTTCCCTATATCTCGAGTTCTATAGGACCTAGAGAGCTGAAACTCCGCCCATATACTAATTGGGGGGCGGGGCGTCGATTGCACTTGGTTTGGGACCTCTAGCGCCACCAGGCGCCGAGATATGGAAGTGCACCCCCCTGATTTTTGTACCTAGAGAGCTGAAACTCCGCCCATATACTAATTAGAGGGCGGGGAGTCGAATGCACTTGGTTTGGGAGCTCTAGCGCCACCAGGCGCCGAGATATGGAAGTGCACCTAGTGTTTTTTTTGTGGGTTGGATTTGTGTTTTTTGGGGTGGGACTTGTGTTTTTTTTTTTTTTTTTTTTTGGGGGGTGGGACTTGTGTTTTTTTTTTTTTTGGGGGTGGGACTTGTGTTTTTTTGGGGTGGGACTTGTGTTTTTTTTGGGTGGGACTTGTGTTTTTTTGGGGAGGGACTTGTGTTTTTTTTTTTTTTTTTTTTTGGGGGGTGGGACTTGTGTTTTTTTTTTTTTTTGGGGTGGGACTTGTGTTTTTTTGGGGTGGGACTTGTGTTTTTTTTGGGTGGGACTTGTGTTTTTTTGGGGAGGGACTTGTGTTTTTTTTTTTTTTTTTTTTTTGGGGGTGGGACTTGTGTTTTTTTTTTTTTTTGGGTGGGACTTGTGTTTTTTTGGGGTGGGACTTGTGTTTTTTTTGGGTGGGACTTGTGTTTTTTTGGGGAGGGACTTGTTTTTTTTTTTTTTTTTTTTTTTTGGGGGTGGGACTTGTGTTTTTTTTTGTTTTTTTTGGGGGGTGTGACTTGTGTTGGAGTTGGGTGTGACTTGTGTTTTTTTGGAGGTGGGACTTGTGTTTTTTTGGAGGTGGGACTTGTGTTTTTTGGTGGGAATTGTGTTTTTTTTGTGAACATATAGCTCCGCCCAGGAAGCAGTGAGCGCCAAAAGCTAGGTATCATTCGAAAGGTCTTGGTGAGGCCTTTAAAATGACACCACACTTGTATCGTTCAGACCTTTGGGGGCGGAGCTATGGGACCAAATGTAATCATGTGTCCAAAAATTATCTCGGCCTAGGAAAGTCGAAACGACTCGTGATTGGTGTCATTGGAAAGGTCTCTGCGAGTGCTTTCCAATGACACCTTGTTTGTGTCGCTGCGACCTTCCTAGGCCGAGATACAGTTTTGATACATGAATATATTTTGTCCCATAGCTCCGCCCAGGAAGTAGTCAGCGACATGAACTAGGTATCATTCGAAAGGGCTTTCTCAGACCTTTCCAACGAGACTACTCTGATGTCTCTGTGATGTTGGAGTCATGAGATATTGGCACTCGAAATTTAACAGGAAGTGACCCTATAGCTCCGCCCAGAAAGCTTATCTTTCCCAAAACTCACCCCAGATTTTGGGGGCGTGACTTTGGGGGTGTGTCTTGTGTTTTTTGGGGGTGGGACTTGTGTTTTTGGGGGTGGGACTTGTGTTTTTTGGGGGTGGGACTTGTGTTTTAATAATTATGAGGGGTAGGGTTAGGGGTGGGTTAGGATATAGGGTCCAATACTATGGATCGGGTTAGGGTTAGGGTTAGGGTTAGGGTTAGGGTTAGGGTTAGGGTTAGGTTAGGGTTAGGATTAGGGTTAGGGTTAGGGTTAGGGTTAGGGTTAGGGTTAGGTTAGGGTTAGAGTTAGGGTTAGGGTTAGGGTTAGAGTTAGAGTTAGGGTTAGGGTTAGGGTTAGGGTTAGGGTTAGGTTAGGGTTAGGGTTAGGGTTAGGGTTAGAGTTAGGGTTAGGGTTAGGGTTAGGGTTAGGGTTAGGGTTAGGGTTAGGGTTAGGTTATAGGGATAAAAACGAAAAGTGCACCCCCCTGAAGTGCACCCCCTGAACTGGATTTCCCTATATCTCGAGTTCTATAGGACCTAGAGAGCTGAAACTCCGCCCATATACTAATTGGGGGGCGGGGCGTCGATTGCACTTGGTTTGGGACCTCTAGCGCCACCAGGCGCCGAGATATGGAAGTGCACCCCCCTGATTTTTGTACCTAGAGAGCTGAAACTCCGCCCATATACTAATTAGAGGGCGGGGAGTCGAATGCACTTGGTTTGGGAGCTCTAGCGCCACCAGGCGCCGAGATATGGAAGTGCACCTAGTGTTTTTTTTGTGGGTTGGATTTGTGTTTTTTGGGGTGGGACTTGTGTTTTTTTTTTTTTTTTTTTTTGGGGGGTGGGACTTGTGTTTTTTTTTTTTTTGGGGGTGGGACTTGTGTTTTTTTGGGGTGGGACTTGTGTTTTTTTTGGGTGGGACTTGTGTTTTTTTGGGGAGGGACTTGTGTTTTTTTTTTTTTTTTTTTTTGGGGGGTGGGACTTGTGTTTTTTTTTTTTTTTGGGGTGGGACTTGTGTTTTTTTGGGGTGGGACTTGTGTTTTTTTTGGGTGGGACTTGTGTTTTTTTGGGGAGGGACTTGTGTTTTTTTTTTTTTTTTTTTTTTGGGGGTGGGACTTGTGTTTTTTTTTTTTTTTGGGTGGGACTTGTGTTTTTTTGGGGTGGGACTTGTGTTTTTTTTGGGTGGGACTTGTGTTTTTTTGGGGAGGGACTTGTTTTTTTTTTTTTTTTTTTTTTTTGGGGGTGGGACTTGTGTTTTTTTTTGTTTTTTTTGGGGGGTGTGACTTGTGTTGGAGTTGGGTGTGACTTGTGTTTTTTTGGAGGTGGGACTTGTGTTTTTTTGGAGGTGGGACTTGTGTTTTTTGGTGGGAATTGTGTTTTTTTTGTGAACATATAGCTCCGCCCAGGAAGCAGTGAGCGCCAAAAGCTAGGTATCATTCGAAAGGTCTTGGTGAGGCCTTTAAAATGACACCACACTTGTATCGTTCAGACCTTTGGGGGCGGAGCTATGGGACCAAATGTAATCATGTGTCCAAAAATTATCTCGGCCTAGGAAAGTCGAAACGACTCGTGATTGGTGTCATTGGAAAGGTCTCTGCGAGTGCTTTCCAATGACACCTTGTTTGTGTCGCTGCGACCTTCCTAGGCCGAGATACAGTTTTGATACATGAATATATTTTGTCCCATAGCTCCGCCCAGGAAGTAGTCAGCGACATGAACTAGGTATCATTCGAAAGGGCTTTCTCAGACCTTTCCAACGAGACTACTCTGATGTCTCTGTGATGTTGGAGTCATGAGATATTGGCACTCGAAATTTAACAGGAAGTGACCCTATAGCTCCGCCCAGAAAGCTTATCTTTCCCAAAACTCACCCCAGATTTTGGGGGCGTGACTTTGGGGGTGTGTCTTGTGTTTTTTGGGGGTGGGACTTGTGTTTTTGGGGGTGGGACTTGTGTTTTTTGGGGGTGGGACTTGTGTTTTAATAATTATGAGGGGTAGGGTTAGGGGTGGGTTAGGATATAGGGTCCAATACTATGGATCGGGTTAGGGTTAGGGTTAGGGTTAGGGTTAGGGTTAGGGTTAGGGTTAGGTTAGGGTTAGGATTAGGGTTAGGGTTAGGGTTAGGGTTAGGGTTAGGGTTAGGTTAGGGTTAGGGTTAGGGTTAGGGTTAGGGTTAGGGTTAGGGTTAGGGTTAGGGTTAGGGTTAGGTTATAGGGATAAAAACGAAAAGTGCACCCCCCTGAAGTGCACCCCCTGAACTGGATTTCCCTATATCTCGAGTTCTATAGGACCTAGAGAGCTGAAACTCCGCCCATATACTAATTGGGGGGCGGGGCGTCGATTGCACTTGGTTTGGGACCTCTAGCGCCACCAGGCGCCGAGATATGGAAGTGCACCCCCCTGATTTTTGTACCTAGAGAGCTGAAACTCCGCCCATATACTAATTAGAGGGCGGGGAGTCGAATGCACTTGGTTTGGGAGCTCTAGCGCCACCAGGCGCCGAGATATGGAAGTGCACCTAGTGTTTTTTTTGTGGGTTGGATTTGTGTTTTTTGGGGTGGGACTTGTGTTTTTTTTTTTTTTTTTTTTTGGGGGGTGGGACTTGTGTTTTTTTTTTTTTTGGGGGTGGGACTTGTGTTTTTTTGGGGTGGGACTTGTGTTTTTTTTGGGTGGGACTTGTGTTTTTTTGGGGAGGGACTTGTGTTTTTTTTTTTTTTTTTTTTTTGGGGGGTGGGACTTGTGTTTTTTTTTTTTTTTGGGGTGGGACTTGTGTTTTTTTGGGGTGGGACTTGTGTTTTTTTTGGGTGGGACTTGTGTTTTTTTGGGGAGGGACTTGTGTTTTTTTTTTTTTTTTTTTTTTGGGGGTGGGACTTGTGTTTTTTTTTTTTTTTGGGTGGGACTTGTGTTTTTTTGGGGTGGGACTTGTGTTTTTTTTGGGTGGGACTTGTGTTTTTTTGGGGAGGGACTTGTTTTTTTTTTTTTTTTTTTTTTTTGGGGGTGGGACTTGTGTTTTTTTTTGTTTTTTTTGGGGGGTGTGACTTGTGTTGGAGTTGGGTGTGACTTGTGTTTTTTTGGAGGTGGGACTTGTGTTTTTTTGGAGGTGGGACTTGTGTTTTTTGGTGGGAATTGTGTTTTTTTTGTGAACATATAGCTCCGCCCAGGAAGCAGTGAGCGCCAAAAGCTAGGTATCATTCGAAAGGTCTTGGTGAGGCCTTTAAAATGACACCACACTTGTATCGTTCAGACCTTTGGGGGCGGAGCTATGGGACCAAATGTAATCATGTGTCCAAAAATTATCTCGGCCTAGGAAAGTCGAAACGACTCGTGATTGGTGTCATTGGAAAGGTCTCTGCGAGTGCTTTCCAATGACACCTTGTTTGTGTCGCTGCGACCTTCCTAGGCCGAGATACAGTTTTGATACATGAATATATTTTGTCCCATAGCTCCGCCCAGGAAGTAGTCAGCGACATGAACTAGGTATCATTCGAAAGGGCTTTCTCAGACCTTTCCAACGAGACTACTCTGATGTCTCTGTGATGTTGGAGTCATGAGATATTGGCACTCGAAATTTAACAGGAAGTGACCCTATAGCTCCGCCCAGAAAGCTTATCTTTCCCAAAACTCACCCCAGATTTTGGGGGCGTGACTTTGGGGGTGTGTCTTGTGTTTTTTGGGGGTGGGACTTGTGTTTTTGGGGGTGGGACTTGTGTTTTTTGGGGGTGGGACTTGTGTTTTAATAATTATGAGGGGTAGGGTTAGGGGTGGGTTAGGATATAGGGTCCAATACTATGGATCGGGTTAGGGTTAGGGTTAGGGTTAGGGTTAGGGTTAGGGTTAGGGTTAGGTTAGGGTTAGGATTAGGGTTAGGGTTAGGGTTAGGGTTAGGGTTAGGGTTAGGTTAGGGTTAGGGTTAGGGTTAGGGTTAGGGTTAGGGTTAGGGTTAGGGTTAGGGTTAGGGTTAGGTTATAGGGATAAAAACGAAAAGTGCACCCCCCTGAAGTGCACCCCCTGAACTGGATTTCCCTATATCTCGAGTTCTATAGGACCTAGAGAGCTGAAACTCCGCCCATATACTAATTGGGGGGCGGGGCGTCGATTGCACTTGGTTTGGGACCTCTAGCGCCACCAGGCGCCGAGATATGGAAGTGCACCCCCCTGATTTTTGTACCTAGAGAGCTGAAACTCCGCCCATATACTAATTAGAGGGCGGGGAGTCGAATGCACTTGGTTTGGGAGCTCTAGCGCCACCAGGCGCCGAGATATGGAAGTGCACCTAGTGTTTTTTTTGTGGGTTGGATTTGTGTTTTTTGGGGTGGGACTTGTGTTTTTTTTTTTTTTTTTTTTTGGGGGGTGGGACTTGTGTTTTTTTTTTTTTTGGGGGTGGGACTTGTGTTTTTTTGGGGTGGGACTTGTGTTTTTTTTGGGTGGGACTTGTGTTTTTTTGGGGAGGGACTTGTGTTTTTTTTTTTTTTTTTTTTTGGGGGGTGGGACTTGTGTTTTTTTTTTTTTTTGGGGTGGGACTTGTGTTTTTTTGGGGTGGGACTTGTGTTTTTTTTGGGTGGGACTTGTGTTTTTTTGGGGAGGGACTTGTGTTTTTTTTTTTTTTTTTTTTTTGGGGGTGGGACTTGTGTTTTTTTTTTTTTTTGGGTGGGACTTGTGTTTTTTTGGGGTGGGACTTGTGTTTTTTTTGGGTGGGACTTGTGTTTTTTTGGGGAGGGACTTGTTTTTTTTTTTTTTTTTTTTTTTTGGGGGTGGGACTTGTGTTTTTTTTTGTTTTTTTTGGGGGGTGTGACTTGTGTTGGAGTTGGGTGTGACTTGTGTTTTTTTGGAGGTGGGACTTGTGTTTTTTTGGAGGTGGGACTTGTGTTTTTTGGTGGGAATTGTGTTTTTTTTGTGAACATATAGCTCCGCCCAGGAAGCAGTGAGCGCCAAAAGCTAGGTATCATTCGAAAGGTCTTGGTGAGGCCTTTAAAATGACACCACACTTGTATCGTTCAGACCTTTGGGGGCGGAGCTATGGGACCAAATGTAATCATGTGTCCAAAAATTATCTCGGCCTAGGAAAGTCGAAACGACTCGTGATTGGTGTCATTGGAAAGGTCTCTGCGAGTGCTTTCCAATGACACCTTGTTTGTGTCGCTGCGACCTTCCTAGGCCGAGATACAGTTTTGATACATGAATATATTTTGTCCCATAGCTCCGCCCAGGAAGTAGTCAGCGACATGAACTAGGTATCATTCGAAAGGGCTTTCTCAGACCTTTCCAACGAGAC
>JARWKJ010000004.1:1056345-1163845 GCA_029959095.1 Rhinichthys osculus
TCACACACACACACACACGCACACTCCTACTCACACACACTCACACCCTCACGCTCACTCATACTCACACACACACACACACACACACACACACACACTCACACAGCCACACACTCATACACACACACACACTCATACTCAGTTACTCACACACACAGTTTGCATAATTGATTCTGTTATTTTCCTGTTTATGACTGAATCAGTCTATACTGTATGAAGCGTTATATGAATAATGTGATTATACACACACACACCAGTACACCACTGAGTGAACTATTGAAGTCTGAAGTGATTTTGCTGTGTGTTCAGAGAGCGGACTCCTCCACGACCGCAGGGACAGCGGCCCGAACCCGAGAACCGAGGCGTGAGTATCTTTAACACACTCACACAGTGTGAGCTAAACACTCAACAATGATCATCACACACACACACTAATATATATATATATATATATATATATATTAGTTCTGGGCAACAATTAATCGCATCCAAAAATAACATAATATATGTGTGTGTGTGTGTGTAGTGTGTATAATTATTTTGTATATATGAACACACATGCATGTGTCTATATTTGAGAAATATTTGCATGTATATACTGTATATATCGCATTTATATTATATATGAATATAATTTTTTATATATAGAAATTTTCTGAAATATATTTGTGTGTATTTATTTATATATATACGAAATTATACACGCACATATATTATGTAAACACAAACTTTTATTTTGAATGCGATTAATCACGATTAATTGTTTCACAGCATTCTTTTTTTTAAACGCCGCACTTTCTATATTTTATTTATTAATTTTTACAGAAGTTGTAGCATATTCCTTTTGTAAAGCTACAGAACTTGTTTGACTCATCAGTGTTTTGTAAGTTTGATGTGTTTATTAAGCTCTGAAATAACACAAGATGAGAACTGAGATATTCCAGCACTTTCTGTGATGTATATGCTTGTTTATCATAGGAAGGAATAAGAAATGACTCTTTACAGTAAGGTAAAGCTGAGAACAGGGCGTTGGGGAATCACTTTTTCATCAAACCGCAGTTTTTGCTAGTTCCCGCATCGCATTTCCAAGAAAACGTGCCGCATAATCAAGGACTTTTGCCCGCAACAATCACACAAAAACTCTGTTTGTCTAGAGGGACTGGGGTTTGCAACGCAATCATTGCACACGGCTTCTGTGATGAAACTGTTTGCTGTAGCGATTCATTAGTGGAACGAGCGTCCCGGCGGGGCTTATTAGGCGTCTCAGCGGACGGCGGCGGAGCGAGGGATGACATCATCTGATGCTTAGCGTTGCATCACATTCTGCTCTCCACTCCTAACGCTCCTGCGGCGGGTTAATTACTGGATGAACATCGTAGTCGTCCTCAAAATGAAGATTCTGTCACCTTTACTCGCCCTCATGTTGTTCAGACTAAAACTATAAAAGAATTATTACTTGATATTAAATAAATGTTAACTGAAATATTAAAATAGCTCATTTATATAGACATAAAAACTCTACAAAATGACTAAATTTTACTAAAAGGGAAAATATAAAACTAATTCAAACTATTAATAAATAACTAAAATGGCATTTAAATGATACTAAAATAAGTGTCTCTCTCATGTAGTGTGTGATGAAGCTGTGTGTGAATGTAAACGTTTGAAAGATCAGATAAATGGAGTTTAGAAAGAAAGAAGTGATTCTGAACTCAAACGAGTCGT
Organism: Rhinichthys osculus; assembly: GCA_029959095.1. NCBI lineage: Eukaryota > Metazoa > Chordata > Actinopteri > Cypriniformes > Leuciscidae > Rhinichthys > Rhinichthys osculus. The sequence goes on from JARWKJ010000004.1 coordinate 1,058,071, forward strand.
CAGTAATTCAGTCTCACTTCCTGCTCAATCTGTGTGTGTAACTCATTAGCATAATGCCCTCCGATTGGCTGAGCAGCGCCTCTAAGCCCCGCCCTCAAACACTGGTGTATCTGAGACTGGAAGAGTTCGGTTCGGTTCGTTCATGTGGAGAACAAAGCAGATCCACAACATCATCACTGTGTGTCGAGACAGTCATCGGTACTATACAGTTCATGCAAAGTAATAATCAGGAGATAAAAAGTCAAATATATCGAAAATGCTAAGGCATAATTATGATCAAACTGTCAAAATTAGGTTAAAATGTTGAAAATTAGGAAAAAAGTTGAAATTACTTTGACTCAAGTCTGAATTTTGACATTTTTTATGTCATAATTATAATCTTTCAAGTCAATGTCATATATTTATGACATTAAAAATGTGAAAATTCAGACTTGAGTCAAAGTAATTTCAACTTTTTTCCTAATTTTCAACATTTTAACCTAATTTTGACTCTTTGAACATAATTATGCCTTGGCATGTCATCATTTTTGATATATTTGAGTTTTTAAACGTTATAATTCTGACTTTTTAAGGCAGTTTTGACTTTTTATCATTGATAATTATGACTTAAATCAGAATTTTGACTTTTATAATTTCAACTGTGATAAGTATGACTCTTTATTAATAATTATATCTTATGACTTTGTGAGTCATAATTTAAAGTGTGTGTGTGTGTGTGTTTGCAGGGGTTTCAGGGCTTCGGCTTCGGAGACGGAGGCTTCCAGATGTCGTTCGGGATCGGGGCTTTTCCTTTCGGGATCTTTGCCACGGCGTTCAACATCAACGACGGAAGACCACCTCCAGGTACAACATGAGCAAACTTTGACCTGCATTAGGAAGTTATTAATAAAGTGATTAAGTAAACATCATGTTTTCTCACTGAATGAACTCAAGAAAGAAGGATGATGCAAATGAATCTCTAGCTTTGTTTCCTTCCACACGTTTTTATCCGCATTCAGTGATATCGAAGGGAAGATGCCTTATGGAAACAGGAAAATTCGATTGAATTATTATAATTGTTATTTCTTGATAACACACCGTTGCTAAGTGTTACACACCGTTGCCATGAACAACAGAGCGTTGCCATGGACGCAGTTCAGAGACGGAACGGACTATTTTCTTTAGCGGAAGCAATACACTTGTTTTTAAATCAATAAACTCCTTTTTACATCAATATTTTGTGTCAAATTATTGATTTATTTGGTAGGTAGCGGGATAATGCGGTTGTTATAGCGAACACAACCCCTTCAGGCTAACAACCGCCTCGCTATACATTATCCCTTACATATGTCGCTATCAGCTGGCACATAAGCACTATTAGGCCACAACTTGTGCAATATTGATCATTTGTTGGTAGATGCGCGATCCATTTTGTCTAGCAAAACTTTGTTGGCAAATGTTGGCTTGAATGTTGTGCGATTCAGTTCGGAAATGAATGGAAACACCTTAAAATGTCTCAAATCAATTCGATATAGCAATTTGATCGCAGCATGTGACGTCATTACGCACAGGTTTTTATCCGCTTTAAAGCCGTTTGATGGAAACACACTTTCACCAGCTTTATTCGCATGATAACTTCAGATAATTCGATTGACAAGTGGATGGAAACTTGGCTAGTGAGTAATTTTGCTTTTCCAGTAAATGTGTCTTGATTCTGGCGCTCTTCGGGCATTTTTGACAGAAAAATGTTACGTTTTGTTTTCTTCTTCATCGGAATGGTCTGAAACTCGGTAAAGGTTTTGGCACTTGCTGTGTGAACACACACACACACACACACACCATGGCCATGAGTGGAACAGGTTAAATGGTCCTGATAACAACAGTCACGCTTGTGCTCCTCGCGGTCAGAAATGCCGCATTGGAAATGAATGCGAGACGAGTTTCCTCTAGTGGAAGCGTTTGGAACTGCAGCCGAACAACATCTCACTGAACGCTGGTTTACTGAGAGATCAGCCTCACATGCGGAACACACTGGGGGAGAGTTACGGCTGAGATTAGCTCACTTTTAGAGGGAAACAGGCTTTGGAGAATAGAACAATTGAAAATAGTATTTTTGTGCATTTTTCATGACAATAAACGGAAAATTCTGTAACTTAAGTTCACTTTTTAAAACTTTTTGTCACTTTAAAAATATAATCTGCAAGTGTCGTGTTTGAGAAGAGATCAAACTTCAGTCTGTCGCTCTAAAGCGTTCCAGATTTACCACAGTTTAAGCTGGACATTAAATTATCAGCTCTACGCGAGTGAATACATGGATTATAAATACAGCGAAAATATAATTTAGTACTATAAAATCCCCTAAAAATACGAAATATTATTAAACTAAAATATAATAGATTAATTTCATTGACAAAAAAAAAAAAGGTCATTTTTGACCGACACGCGAAGAGCTCGAGAGGGTTAAAGGCCAATTTATACTTCTGCGTCGGGTGCGCGCAGTAGGTACGGCGTAGCATACACACAGACGCGTACCATACGCCATACCCTTCGCCGTAACCTGACGCGCACCTCCTCAAAAATGTAACTACACGTCGCGACGACGCAGACCGCAAGATCTGTGATTGGTCGGCTTGGGAGCATCGCGTTTCCTCCTATGCATTTCCGGCGTGTTCTTCTGCACCGCCCGCCATTTTTAAATTCTAAGTACAGCAAAACTGTTAAAAAAACTAAAAATTTACCTTTTCCACCTCGATAAGCTCCAACTCCAACATGATCTGCTCTCTTTCAGTCGACATTGCTTGTAGTAACCTAAACTCAAAACAGCCGCGAGGAATCTTCTTCTTCTTGCCGCGAGGAATCTAAACACAGTGGAACATTAAAACCCTCCGCCGCCAACTAGCGTTTCGGCGCTGTACTGCAGAGCAACGCAGACCTAAACGCAGAAGTATAAATGCTCATGACGGCGTCGCCTACGTGCGTAGCCTAGCCGTACACTCGACGCAGAAGTATAAATTGGCCTTAAGAGTGTGTAGATATTTGTGCTGGAAAACAGGACCGGAATATGATGTTTTGCAGTGTGATTTAAGCCCCTTTCACACAGCGCTTTGAACCCGGCAAATTGCCAGAGTGCCTTCTGTGTGAACGCAAACACGACCCGGGACTGGTGCCGGGGTGGATGCCGGGTCGGGGACCGAGTAACATTGCCGTGTTCAGACCCGGAACTCGCGCTGTGTGAACAAAAGCCGTAACCAATGCCCTGTCGTAATGATGACGCTGAAGTGAAAGCAGGCTAGTGAAACGGTACATAATGCGCTAGTTTATGATCGAATCAGAGAAAAAAATGCACAAGCGTGGTTTCTCCAGAGAGAGATCGCAGCTCATAAGCAAACTATACACGCTGCTGAGACATTACATGTCACATCGCTGTCACGTGTCTTTCCGGAGCATACACGGGTTGTGTGTGAACGCGCTCTCTGATTCCGGCAAATCACTGGCAGTGTGAATGAAGCAAAATCAAACGAACCCGGGTCAAATCCCTGGTCGCTTTATCCGTGTGTTTTCCGGGATCTCTGTGTGAAAGGGGCTTTATTGAAACTAAGCCTGTCTGAAATCAATCTAATAATGCAATCTTGAGATCAATAAAAATATTTTTTTTTTATTGTATGATTATATTTTGTTATGTCTGTTGTGCAGCACTTTGGTCAGTATTCATGTTGTTTTAAGGTGCAATATAAATAAGTTTGACCTTGACCTTTTGACCCCGCAGCGGCCCCAGGGACCCCCCAGCACACGGACGAGCAGTTCCTGTCCCGCCTCTTCCTGTTGGTGGCGCTCCTCATCATGTTCTGGCTGCTGATCGCCTGAACACACCGCAAACATGCTTTCTCACTCACTGTGTGTGTCTTGTTTCCAGTCCAAATATCTAAAAATTCTTACATCAAGATGCATTTACTAGATGAGTGAAATGCCATGAGATATTATGTCTTGCTTTCTGGAGAAATAAATCAAAATGAAGTGAGTTTTTGCATAAAACAAGCAAAAGTATCTGCCAATGGGGTCAGAAAAATAATATTGTTTCTGTTTGAATTAAGTGTATTTTTCTGACACCATTGGCAGATCATTTTGCTTGTTTTATGCAAAAACTCACTTCATTTTGATTGATTTCCCCAGAAAACAAGACATAATATCTTATGGCATTTTACTACTTTACTAAATGCATCTTGATTTAAGAATGTTTAGATATTTGGACTGGAAACAAGACACAAACACTGAGTAAGAAAAGCATTTTCACTCCATTATGGCTCTTCCTGAAGGACTGAAGGCTAAAGATCCACTAAAATCTCAGATGTGTGTGTGTGTGTTTGTGTGCGTGTGTGTGTGTGCGTGTGTGTGTGTGTGTGTGTGTGTGTGCGCGCGTGTGTGCGTGTGTGTGTGCGCGTGCGTGTGCGTGCGCGCGTGTGTGTGTGTGTGTGTCTCCTGATGGGATTTTGAAAAGAAACTCGTCTTTTTCTATGAAAGAGATTGCATGTCTGCGATGCTGTAAACACACACTCTTCTGCTCTTGTTCCTGGATTTTAAAAAAATTCGATTTCAAATCCTTCATTGGATTTTTCTACGGTTACGGTGCCAAATGATGTCACTCGTGTTAACACAGCAAAATAATATATGTAGAAATCCTATAAACGCATAAATGTTCTTCTGGACAATAACCTTGAATACTTTCCTTTTAATTAACACTGAATGTTTTTCTTTGTAAATATGTTTCAACATGGATCTTTTTTATCATTCAATTAAAAGGGATGTAGAAAATAGAGGTTAAAAATAATTCCGAACGTCTTAATAGCACATGACGATTTATTCATATAGAATGACAATGTTTATTATTAAGTTTCTGGGAACATTTGGGAGGGAATGTGTGAAAAGCATAAGCACATGTTGACTGTCCAGATGGTGATTAAAATTAATTTTAAACATGTTTTTGAAGGGTTTTTATTTACTCCGTATCAGCAGTGTGTGTTTGTGCTGTACCGCCTTCTGTTACACTAAAGCTATCTCCAGTCAAAATTATGATAAAATATTGAAAATGTGAGGAAAAAGGTTGAAATTACTTTTTTGTCTCAATAATTTTGACATTTTAATGTCATTTATTATGATCTTTCAAGTCAATTTAATGTCATACATTAATTCAACATTTGATGTCATAATTCTGACTTTTTAAGGCAGTTTCGACTTTTTATTTCATTGATAATTATGACAAATCAGAATTTTGACTCAGAATTTTAACTGTCATAATTATGATTGTTTGACTTAATTATATCTTATAACTTACTGTCATAGTTTCAACTTTTTGTCTCAATTTTGACTTTTTACAGCTTCAGTCAGAATTTTGAATTTTGACTCAATTTCAACTGTCAGATTTGACTTAGGTCAATTGATTTTTTACTAAAGTCAGAATTTTGACTCGCAATTTGAACCATAATGTCATAAGTCCAACTTTTTGTCGCAATTTTGACGTAAGTCAGTTTCAACTTTTTTTACGTCTTTAATTCAGAATTTTTATTTTATATCATAATTTTGACATATGTCAGAATTTTGACTCATAATTTCAAAAATACAAAACCCAAACACCCAGATTGGGCTCGGCTGCAGGACAACTGACTAACATTAACGATAAAAGAAGCGTGAAGTCCGTACACTGAAAATAGTCTCAATTTTGACTTAAGTCAGTTTTGACTTTTTTACGTCTTAAGTCAGAATTTTGACAGTCATAATTTCGGCTATAACTGACAGTCAGATGTTTGCGGGCTCCACTGTAAAGCTGCATGTACTTGTATTGAGTCCGACACCAGTGTGTTCACTGGTCCTTGAACTCTGCGTCAAACATGATCTTCTGGATCTGCATTTTAACCGCGGCTCTTTTCTGCGGCGTCAGTCTTTTGAGGGCCGGGACGAAACTCAAGAGGAACAGCTCGTCCTCATCCAAGGCTTTCTGGACGCTCTTTAGAGGCTCGTTCTCTGAGACCCGTGTGTGTGTCTGATGCTCTGAGACCCGTGTGTGTGCCGGATCCTCTGCGGGCTGCGCTGATAAACCGGACGCCGGCGCCCCCTTCAGGCCCGGAGGAGGACCGGACACCAGCGGCCTCATGTGTTGCAGGGGTTTGAGCTGAGCCACGATAGACAGGGGCATTATGGGAGTCAGCGGGATCGCCGCTTTGATCGGATGCTTGGGCTCAAACCTGCCGTCACTCTTTGCTTGGTTTCCCAGGCTGGACTTTGAGTCTCCGCCGCTGGACTCGTCGAGCGACTCCTCGGGCGAATCGCGAGCGCTTCCGTCGTCCGGATCCTCCAGAGCCTCGGCTTCACTGGGAATCTTCCTCTTCCGGATGTGATTGTCCAGGAACGAGAGGCTTTCTCTGTGTGGCCAGTAATGCAGGCGCCGGCCTCCTTCTTCTCTCTTCAGCTTGCAGAGTCTCCGCTCTCGGATGTATCGGTCCCTGATGGTCTTCCATCTTCTCTTGCACTCCACCACTGCAGCGGGAAAACAGCGTTAAACTCACACACACACACTCATAAAACTGCATCTATCCATGATAAAAGTGCATCTATCCATCATAAAAGTGCATCTATCCATCATAAAAGTGCATCTATCCATCATAAAAGTGCATCTGTCCATCATAAAAGTGCATCTGTCCATCATAAAAGTGCATCTGTCCATCATAAAAGTGCATCTATCCATGATAAAAGTGCATCTGTCCATCATAAAAGTGCATCTGTCCATCATAAAAGTGCATCTGTCCATCATAAAAGTGCATCTATCCATCTTAAAGTGCATCTATCCATCATAAAAGTGCATCTGTCCATCATAAAAGTGCATCTATCCATCATAAAAGTGCATCTGTCCATCATAAAAGTGCATCTATCCATCATAAAATTGCATCTGTCCTTCATAAAAGTGCATCTATCCATGATAAAAGTGCATCTATCCATGATAAAAGTGCATCTATCCATCATAAAAGTGCATCTATCCATGATAAAAGTGCATCTATCCATCATAAAAGTGCATCTATCCATGATAAAATTGCATCTATCCATCATAAAAGTGCATCTATCCATGATAAAATTGCATCTATCCATGATAAAAGTGCATCTATCCATCATAAAAGTGCATCTATCCATCATAAAATTGCATCTGTCCTTCATAAAAGTGCATCTATCCATGATAAAAGTGCATCTATCCATCATAAAAGTGCATCTATCCATCATAAAAGTGCATCTGTCCATCATAAAAGTGCATCTATCCATCATAAAAGTGCATCTGTCCATCATAAAAGTGCATCTGTCTATCATAAAAGTGCATCTGTCCATCATAAAAGTGCATCTATCCATCATCATAAAAGTGCATCTATCCATCATAAAAGTGCATCTGTCCATCATAAAAGTGCATCTGTCCATCATAAAAGTGCATCTATCCATCATAAAAGTGCATCTGTCCATCATAAAATTGCATCTGTCCTTCATAAAAGTGCATCTGTCCATCATAAAAGTGCATCTATCCATGATAAAAGTGCATCTATCCATCATAAAAGTGCATCTATCCATGATAAAAGTGCATCTGTCCATCATAAAAGTGCATCTGTCCATCATAAAAGTGCATCTGTCCATCATAAGTGCATCTATCCATCATAAAAGTGCATCTATCCATCATAAAAGTGCATCTGTCCATCATAAAAGTGCATCTGTCCATCATAAAAGTGCATCTGTCCATCATAAAAGTGCATCTATCCATGATAAAAGTGCATCTGTCCATCATAAAAGTGCATCTGTCCATCATAAAAGTGCATCTGTCCATCATAAAAGTGCATCTGTCCATCATAAAAGTGCATCTATCCATCTTAAAGTGCATCTATCCATCATAAAAGTGCATCTATCCATGATAAAAGTGTATCTATCCATGATAAAAGTGCATCTATCCATCATAAAAGTGCATCTATCCATCATAAAATTGCATCTGTCCTTCATAAAAGTGCATCTATCCATGATAAAAGTGCATCTATCCATGATAAAAGTGCATCTGTCCATCATAAAAGTGCATCTGTCCATCATAAAAGTGCATCTGTCCATCATAAAAGTGCATCTGTCCATCATAAAAGTGCATCTGTCCATCATAAAAGTGCATCTATCCATCATAAAAGTGCATCTATCCATCATAAAAGTGCATCTGTCCATCATAAAAGTGCATCTATCCATCATAAAATTGCATCTGTCCTTCATAAAAGTGCATCTATCCATGATAAAAGTGCATCTATCCATGATAAAAGTGCATCTATCCATCATAAAAGTGCATCTATCCATGATAAAAGTGCATCTATCCATCATAAAAGTGCATCTATCCATCATAAAAGTGCATCTATCCATGATAAAAGTGCATCTATCCATCATAAAAGTGCATCTGTCCATCATAAAAGTGCATCTATCCATAATAAAAGTGCATCTATCCATCATAAAAGTGCATCTGTCCATCATAAAAGTGCATCTGTCCATCATAAAAGTGCATCTATCCATCATAAAAGTGCATCTGTCCATCATAAAAGTGCATCTATCCATCATAAAAGTGCATCTGTCCATCATAAAAGTGCATCTATCCATCATAAAAGTGCATCTATCCATCATAAAAGTGCATCTGTCCATCATAAAAGTGCATCTGTCCATCATAAAAGTGCATCTATCCATCATAAAAGTGCATCTATCCATCATAAAGTGCATCTATCCATCATAAAAGTGCATCTGTCCATCATAAAAGTGCATCTGTCCATCATAAAAGTGCATCTATCCATCATAAAAGTGCATCTGTCCATCATAAAAGTGCATCTGTCCATCATAAAAGTGCATCTGTCCATCATAAAAGTGCATCTGTCCATCATAAAAGTGCATCTGTCCATCATAAAAGTGCATCTATCCATCATAAAAGTGCATCTATCCATCATAAAAGTGCATCTATCCATCATAAAAGTGCATCTATCCATCATAAAAGTGCACCTGTCCATCATAAAAGTACATTTATCCATCATAAAAGTACATCTATCCATCATAAAAGTGCATCTATCCATCATAAAAGTGCATCTATCCATCATAAAAGTGCATCTGTCCATCATAAAAGTACATTTATCCATCATAAAAGTACATCTATCCATCATAAAAGTGCATCTGTCCATCATAAAAGTGCATCTATCCATCATAAAAGTGCATCTATCCATCATAAAAGTGCATCTGTCCATCATAAAAGTACATTTATCCATCATAAAAGTGCATCTATCCATCATAAAAGTGCATCTATCCATCATAAAAGTGCATCTGTCCATCATAAAAGTACATCTATCCATCATAAAAGTACATCTATCCATCATAAAAGTACATCTATCCATCATAAAAGTGCATCTATCCATCATAAAAGTGCATCTATCCATCATAAAAGTACATCTATCCATCATAAAAGTGCATCTATCAGACAGTGAAATACGTTTTTTTACTGTAAAATTAAGTTCAGTCTGTTAAACCTAACATTTTTACCGTATATTTAATGTAATTTTAGTTTAGAGTGAAAAACACGATGGACCCCGACAGAAACACGGTGTCGCTCAGATCCGGCAACATCTGTAACGCCTGGATCCGCATGTGGGCCGGATCTGAGCCGACACTGGGATTCTGCCGGACGAGCGCACTCGAAAGACTCTTTTTTACTTCATAATTTTCTGTTAAAATGCTTAACGGGCTTAATGCATTAAAGACATCGATATTAAAAGACCAAATTCAGTTATTCATGATGCATATTATATACAGGAAGATACAGATGAGAATATGAATAACGCTATTGAACATTAAAGTCGAGATGAAACTGGTGTTTTCTCCCGATAGTGACGAATATCGAGTCAAACACGTGACCTATAAGAACAAATGAAGGCGGGGCTTAATCTGGAATTGAACGGATTGTTGGATAAATCATTTATAATAAATACTGCAATATTCCATGCAAAAATAAGAATAGTCAGTTTTGATTTCATGCTTATTTTTAGCATTTTATCATATAAAAGCATTATAAAGTAAACGCTTAACGTATCAGCCTTTATATAATATGAAAATCAGAATCAGAAAGAGCTTTATTAACAATGATTTGATTTTTCCTCAGTGAAGAAGCTTCCATGTAAATACAAGACATAATAATAACATTAAAGAATAGAAATATGACAAGTATAAGACACATATTGGGTATATTTAAAGCAATAAGGTGTATATTAATATATCACTGCAATAATGCGCCGCGTTACGCGTTTTAATAATGTCTCTTTTATCGTACAGTATCATAAATCTTCACTCATATTGTGAATCAGAGACTTTATAAAGTTCTCCAGAAAACAAACAGAAAGACGCGCGTTTAAACACATCTAGACGGAGCGCAACATTAGGCGGATTAAAAGGTTGAAATATTAATAAATCAACACATATGGAACTCAAGAACGCGCGCTAAATGAATCCCTGTTAACTTCATTATATTGTCCATCATTATAGCGCTAGCGACGCGTCAGAATCAGAACGCGCCTTTAATAATCAACGATCACAAACAGTTTGACTGAAACGGACGCGTTGTAGTTTGTTGAGTCTCCAGCTGTAAATATGTGTGTGAAATCATCAAGATCAACAGAACACAAACACTTTTCAAAGTCAAACGCGTGTCGAGCGCGCGTGATGTTGACGCACTGACTGACCGGAGAGCCCGACGCACGCGGCGACCTCCCTCCACGCGTTCACGCGCCGCTCGGAACTGCGATAATCGTGCAGCGACGCGTTGTAGAGCACCGGGTAACCGGAGACGCTCTGGATCAGTTTCTCAGTCACGGCCATTGAGTTTATTGAGACGCGTCGATCTGAACGCGTTCCCGGAATTGTTGCACAGGCGCGTCAAAAGTGCGCGACACGCGCCTCTACCGCGCAAGCGGGACGTCATGGCGGGGCTTTAGACCAATGAGATTTGAGTGTGGGCGGGGCTAAACAGAGCGTCGCGTCACAAATGGAAACACAAGCGTCAGTCAAAAGATCAGGAATTAAACGCCGAGACAAATATGGCATATTAATATTCAGCCCGTTTATTTTCCTGCAGTTCTTCAAGTTTTACCAGACTTAAGTTAGTTTTAAATGATCCAACACAAAAAGATTTGGGTTTTTGCCTGAACTTTTGTTTTCCAGCTGACACAAGACAGAACGGCCCATTTGGTTGTTTATTGTTACCAAAAACTATAAGCTTCAGATCGAGCGTTGCAGGGAGGTTGTTTCTACTCTTTAGGTTTTATTTTTATAATAACTATAAAATAATCTTCCTATGAATTATCCAAAGAGAATATCCTGAACTACTGTGATGATTGTCCCTCAGACTGACACCGACTCTTTCACATGTTCTATATTACCGAAGATGATATAGCCTTTATGGCAAGCCGTGTTGACTTTATTCATTCCCAGGATTCTTCATATCAACAATTCAATTTTCACTAGTTAAATGCTTATTCTTGATGTCAGGAAAATTAGATTTCCACTAGTAAAAAAAAAAAAAAACGTAATTCTTGGTATCAACAATGACGTCATTCATCACTCACAAAAATAGGAATTCTTGATTCAAGATGAAATTATGAAATCATAATTAAATTCTTCATTGTAAATGGCAGCCTACGGTGGCATTTAAAATTGAAAACACAACTACAGATATCAAGAATTATAGTTTTTACTAGTAAAAAAAAAAAAACATTTATAACTAGTAACATTTTAATTGTATGATATTAGGAATTCATATCCTAGAAATAAATAGAAGTCAACACGGCTTGATGCTTTGCATATTCAGATCAGATCTCTCATATCTATTGTGACAGATCTGAAGATCACGAATAATCAAAATGATCAAATCAGAGCCTGATTCACTTTTAATCCGCTTGCGAACTGTGATCTACCAATCGCTTGCGATGCGTGAGTCGCGCGTTTCTGACGCGCCGGAAATACGATCTAAACGCGCCGCGTCTCCGCAGCAACTCAACTCAATGGCTGAGAAGGAGAAGCTGATCCAGACCGTGTTCGCGCGCCCGCTGCTCTACAACGCGTCGCTGCGCGGGTACCGGCGCTCGGAGCGGCGCGTCGACGCGTGGAGGGAGATCGCCGCGTCCGTCGGGCTCTCCGGTCAGTGCTTCAAATCTCACGCTTGCACGGGCTTTACATGCACTATATAGTGATAATAAACATTTATACTGTAGAACCCTTCATACACATAATTAGTTATTAGTCTGTAAAGTATTATTCACAAGTAAGACGCAGAGATTTTAGCCTATAGTGTTCTGTAATATTTTATTCGGGCAAAAAAAAGGGTTATTTTAATAAGGACAGTACAACATAATTCCAACCAAAAAGCTGAAAAAAATGCATTGTGCATAGAGAATACCTATAGCATTTGCTAAATTCTATCTAAATAAATAAATAAATAAACAAACCGTGCTTACCATTGGTTAATAACAGTAATATAAGAAACCCATACATTTATACATTCATTTTCTAAAGGAAAAAAAAACTAAATGGATACCCTGAAAACAAATAAAAAGGATTAAAACATTTTAAATACGGGTAACACTTTACAACTAGGTTAATTAGTTATCATTAGTTAATGTATTAACTAACATGAACTAACAATGATCAAAATATTTGTTACAGTATTTATTAATCTTTGTTAATGTTTGTTAATAAAAATCCAGCTGTTCAATGTTTGTTCATGTTAGTTCACAGTGCATTAACTAATGTTAACAAGATTTTAAGCTGAATGCTGAAGAAGTATTGTTCATTATTAGTTCTTGTTAACTAAGGTAATTAACTAATGTTAGCGACTCGGTTACTAACGTAACCTCGGTTCCCTTTCGAACTGTCGTATTGCGTAGCTATACGCTTTGGGGAAACTCTTTTTTCTCTGAATACTGAAGCCTTTCGGTATAATAACGCAGAGACTCCTCGTACGCTATTGGCTGGTCAGTGGGAACTGCACGAACCTATGGCAGAGCGGCGTAACTGCGCGAACCAATCGGTGCACAGCCAGCCAGAATGGGCGGGGCATCTGCCTATAAAACACGCTTGATTTCGCCATAGATTCAGGTTTATTGACTGAAGTGGCGAATGAAGAGTCGTGACTTCTAAGGGACTTGTAAGTTATAAAATCTGGCGAAGGTAGATGGCGAAGACCAGGGGCCTCATTTATAAACGTTGCGTACGCACAAAAGAAGGCGTACGCCGCTCTCTACGCAATAATTGGTATTTATAAAAAGCAAACTTGACGGTAAAATGTGCGATCCTTCACGCAAGCTCTGACCCAGGCGTACGCACACAAACGGGTGAAATGAGAAATGGCGACACCGTCGGCAGAAGGAAGAAACACGTGAAAGTGTGTGAAACTGTAGACCGTTGTGTAAAATAAATGGCAATACTGCCTCTCATAAATAACACGAAGACTTCACAAATCAAGTATTACAATTAACAGCCTACACGAACACCCGTTTGATCGATCTGCAACAGAAATGCAAATTAACACATATTTGCAAAAAGAAAAGTGAAATATGTTCTTCAATAATATTGGCATGTTATACAATTCATCCTCATAAATAAGATGGTAAACAGAACGAAATAATGTACAAAACTGATATTCTCGCCAATGTGTCCGTGTGGCGAAGCAGATATAGTCAGTCAGATAGATAGATAATTAGGGAGAGATAGATAAATAGATAGATGTATTATTTGTCCACTAGGAAAGTTGTTTTCATAGTAAAAATGTATTTATCAGCTACGGAATCATGGTATTCATGCAGGTATTTCATGCATATGCCTTTAGTTTGTTTTATTTTTGATAAAATAATGTATGACGTATGTCTCAACCATTCAGAAAGCTGTAAGAAATTACATTTGCGCTGAACTATTTCCCATTTCCAAGTAGATTATAACCGACATCTGTAGCTTTTCATTTCTTTTTTATTTCGGCCACAGTCCGAGGTTGTGAGGCTACAGCATACGGCGTCTGCAACCTTTTGCCACTCAAGTGCCTTTTTGGCATTAGTAGGCTAATGCCCACACTGTGCCCTCCAAACAACATTTTTTCTCCTCTTTTCCACCTCGCCAACGATAACTTCTACTTCACATTGAGTGAAGTTACGTTTTTTTGATTTCCTCTCTATGTTTGCCATGATTTCGCAATCGATGAATATTAACTTGTGGGCGTTTCACGGACTATTTATGGGCAACTATGGGCGTGACATGAAGCCGCAAAAGCTGCGCTACATTTAGAATTGTTTGTGATTTATTAAGGGAAAAATGCGTAGGATCTGCGTGCGCACGGTTTTATAAATCCGAATATTTCTGTGCGTACGCACGTCCTATGTTTAATCCGTACGCCACTTCTGACGCAAATCCTACGCAAAGTTTTATAAATGAGGCCCCAGGTGCATATATCCCAGTGGGTTAGGGTTAGGGTTAGGGTGGAGTGCCTAACCCTAACCTCTGGTGGAGTGAGCCCTGACGCCTGTGAAAGTAAAGTAGAAAGTAATTAGGCTAAATTAACAAATACGAAAATAAAACACAACATAGACTTCACTGTATAAATTATACATTGATTATTATTAAAGCTACTACTAAAGTTCTCAGTCAAGAGTGAGTGATTTCCTCTTTGTGTTTTGTTGTTTTATTAACATTAAAGGGATAGTTCTCCCAAACATTGTAATTGTCATCATTTACTCTCTCAAGTTGTTTTAAACCCGAATAAGTTTCTTTCTTCTGTTGAAAATAAAAGTTATTTGGAAGAATGTGGCTAACCAAACAGTTGCTGTACTCCAGTGACTTCCATAGTATATGTTTTCCTACTATGGAAGTCAATGGGGACCAGCAACTGTTTGGTTAGCCACATTCTTCCAAATAACTTTTATTTTCAACAGAAGAAAGAAATTAATACAGGTTTGGAACAACATTAGAGTGAGTAAATAATGACAGAATTTTTATTTTTGGGTGAACTATCTCTTTAAGGACAAGAGGCAGCTTGTTTACTAACTGGCTACTGTCGCTTTAAGAGCTGCACGTGACGCGTCTAATACACACGCATTTGACAAGCAGTTTTTATCTTTTTTTTTTTTCTGTTTGCTTTCACTTTAGACATAACCAACTTTGTTTATGTAAACCTTGTGTGTATTTGACAATATTAGCGCAATAAGACTCGAAAGATAACTAATAACGTAGTCCAGTAAACAGACGCTGTTAGACAGGCTTTTAGTGCCCGTGTGCTTCGGGTGTATGCGCTCAGAAAGCACACGTCAGAACAGCGCATCAGCACGAGAATTACATGTTTAACCAGCAAGGCTTTAAAGCACATGCAAATAATGAACTTCTGTGAACTGCAGTGTCCCGTTCCTCTGCGTTAACATTTGTTGTATGTTGAGACGGAGCTCGGCGCCAGAACTGCAACTGATAAAATGCACGATACTACGATATTTCTTCAATAGCAGATCGTGGAGACATTTTAATCGTCCACGATCAAAAACCGTGATATCGCACACCCCTAGCGGAGCGCTCCATATATGTTCTCAGAACCCGGACCGGCAGACCAGGTGTAATTGTTGCTTGTCTTCCGATGTGGGAAGAGCAGAAAGCGTAATTGCCTGTGCTTTGAACGGGGTTGAAAGCACTTTGGGCACGCAGCCGTGTCTTGGTTTGAGGATGACTTTAGAGTCGCCCGGACCAAACTCCAGACAGGAGGCGCTGACAGAGCGCTTGGAGGTTCCCCAAAAGCCGATGGCAACAAAAGTGGAAAATGCGACAGTGGAACCAAAACTCCATCAGTGACAGAATGGAGAAATAAACCTTGGGAGAAACCAGACTCAGTCGCTCAGTTCTCCTCTCGCTAACGAACGAACAGTCGATGATTATGATTCAGGCCGCATTACAGGTCAGAGGTCAGATTGGATTCAAGTATCCGAGTTGTTTCTGTGAGGTCCGTAGATCGTTGCTTCAGTCGATAAACCTGAATCTATGGCAAAATCGAGCGTCTTTTATAGGCAGATGCCCCGCCCATTCTGGCTGGCTGTGCACCGATTGGTTCGCGCAATTACGCCCCTCTGCCATAGGTTCGTGCAGTTACCACTGACCAGCCAATAGCGTGCGAGGAGTCTCTGCGTTATTACACAGAAAGGCTTCAGTATTCAGAGAAAAAGGAGTTTCCCCAAAGCGTATAGCTACGCAATATGACAATTCGAAAGGGAACCGATGAACCTTATTGTAAAGTGTTACCGTTATATGCATTCAGCTCTGCTCTGTGAACCATCATTGTAAAACGTGCCTGTTGGTGTGCATATAATGCATGTTAAGGAATGTTTTCCCTTGTTTAAAGCTGATTTCAAGGTTATTTTCTAGACCTATTTTTGTAAGTTTGAAGAATAAATGTTTGAAACTTTTCTCCTGCAGTGGTGCAGTGTAAGCTGAAGAGGGAAGACCTGCATTACTGGCCACACAGAGAAAACCTCTCGTTCCTGGGCAATCACATCAGGAAGAGGAAAATTCCCAGTGAAGCCGAGGCTCTGGAGGATCCGACACACACACGGATCTCAAGGGATCCGACACACACACGGGTCTCAGAGAACGAGCCTCTAAAGAGCGTCCAGAAAGCCTTGGATGAGGACGAGCTGTTCCTCTTGAGTTTCGTCCCGGCCCTCAAAAGACTGACGCCGCAGAAAAGAGCCGCGGTTAAAATGCAGATCCAGAAGATCATGTTTGACGCAGAGTTCAAGGACCAGTGAACACTGATGAATGTTTCATAATTACATTACATGTTGTATTTCTGTATATAGGCCTATTATTTCATTGCAACAGCTTACAAAGTAAAGAGTTTTATATGTCTTGCTATTCTTTATATGAAGCTTTTGCTGGTTTAAAAAATTCCCTTTTGTGTGTAAAATTACATTAAATGTTATGCAAATGCAAAACTGTTATCCTGAGCTTTTGAACAAAAAAATAATAATGCATATTCGCTAGATACAAGAGGGGTTGTGAAAGGAGTCCGTGGCGACTGACCGAGGTGAAGACAGTGGGACAAGGGTGCCTGGTGGAGCCTGAGGGATGGAGGAGCCCGACGGAGCCATGGAGTGAAGGGGTGGAGCGCAGGAGTCCGTGGTGACTGACCGAGGTGAAGACAGTGGGACGAGGGAGCCTGGTGGAGCCTGAGGGATGGAGGAGCCCGACAGAGCCATGGAGTAAAGTGGTGGAGCGCAGGGGTCCGTGGCGACTGACCGAGGTGAAGACAGTGGGACGAGGGAGCCTGGTGGAGCCTGAGGGATGGAGGAGCCCGACAGAGCCATGGAGTGAAGGGGTGGAGCGCAGGGGTCCGTGGCGACTGACCGAGGTGAAGACAGTGGGACAAGGGGGCCAGGTGGAGCCTGAGGGATGGAGGAGCCAGACAGAGCCATGGAGTAAAGTGATGGAGCGCAGGGGTCCGTGGCGACTGACCGAGGTGAAGACAGTGGGACAAGGGGGCCTGGTGGAGCCTGAGGGATGGAGGAGCCCGACAGAGCCATGAAGTAAAGTGGTGGAGCGCAGGGGTCCGTGGCGACTGACCGAGGTGAAGACAGTGGGACAAGGGGGCCTGGTGGAGCCTGAGGGATGGAGGAGCCCAACAGAGCCATGGAGTAAAGTGGTGGAGCGCAGGGGTCCGTGGCGACTGACCGAGGTGAAGACAGTGGGACGAGGGAGCCTGAGGGATGGAGGAGCCCGACAGAGCCATGGAGTGAAGGGGTGGAGTGCAGGAGTCCGTGGCGACTGACCGAGGTGAAGACAGTGGGACGAGGGAGCCTGGTGGAGCCTGAGGGATGGAGGAGCCCGACAGAGCCATGGAGTGAAGTGGTGGAGCGCAGGGGTCCGTGACGACTGACCGAGGTGAAGAAAGTGGGACGAGGGAGCCTGGTGGAGCCTGAGGGATGGAGGAACCCAACAGAGCCATGGAGTAAATTGGTGGAGCGCAGGGGTCCGTGACGACTGACCGAGGTGAAGACAGTGGGACGAGGGAGCCTGGTGGAGCCTGAGGGATGGAGGAGCCCGACAGAGCCATGGAGTGAAGGGGTGGAGCCCAGGGGTCCGTGGCGACTGACCGAGGTGAAGACAGTGGGACAAGGGGGCCTGGTGGAGCCTGAGGGATGGAGGAGCCCGACAGAGCCATGGAGTAAAGTGGTGGAGCGCAGGGGTCCGTGGCGACTGACCGAGGTGAAGACAGTGGGACAAGGGGGCCTGGTGGAGCCTGAGGGATGGAGGAGCCCGACAGAGCCATGAAGTAAAGTGGTGGAGCGCAGGGGTCCGTGGCGACTGACCGAGGTGAAGACAGTGGGACAAGGGGGCCTGGTGGAGCCTGAGGGATGGAGGAGCCCAACAGAGCCATGGAGTAAAGTGGTGGAGCGCAGGGGTCCGTGGCGACTGACCGAGGTGAAGACAGTGGGACGAGGGAGCCTGAGGGATGGAGGAGCCCGACAGAGCCATGGAGTGAAGGGGTGGAGTGCAGGAGTCCGTGGCGACTGACCGAGGTGAAGACAGTGGGACAAGGGGGCCTGGTGGAGCCTGAGGGATGGAGGAGCCCGACACAGCCATGGAGTGAAGGGGTGGAGCGCAGGAGTCTGTGGCGACTGACCGAGGTGAAGACAGTGGGACAAGGGGGCCTGGTGGAGCCTAAGGGATGGAGGAGCCCGACGGAGCCATGGAGTAAAGTGGTGGAGCGCAGGAGTCCGTGGCGACTGACCGAGGTGAAGACAGTGGGACGAGGGAGCCTGAGGGATGGAGGAGCTCGACAGAGCCATGGAGTGAAGGGGTGGAGCGCAGGAGTCCGTGGCAACTGACCGAGGTGAAGACAGTGGGACGAGGGAGCCTGGTGGAGCCTTAGGGATGGAGAAGCCCGACGGAGCCATGGAGTAAAGTGGTGGAGCGCAGGGGTCCGTGGCGACTGACCGAGGTGAAGACAGTGGGACAAGGGGGCCTGGTGGAGCCTTAGGGATGGAGGAGCCCGACGGAGCCATGGAGTAAAGTGGTGGAGCGCAGGAGTCCGTGGCGACTGACCGAAGTGAAGACAGTGGGACAAGGGGCCCTGGTGGAGCCTGAGGGATGGAGGAGCCCGACGGAGCCATGGAGTAAAGTGGTGGAGCGCAGGAGTCCGTGGCGACTGACCGAGGTGAAGACAGTGGGACAAGGGGGCCTGGTGGAGCCTTAGGGATGGAGGAGCCCGACACAGCCATGGAGTGAAGAGGTGGAGCGCATGAGTCCGTGGCGACTGACCGAGGTGAAGACAGTGGGACAAGGGGGCCTGGTGGAGCCTGAGGGATGGAGGAGCCCGACGGAGCCATGGAGTGAAGGGGTGGAGCGCAGGAGTCCGTGGCAACTGATCGAGGTGAAGACAGTGGGACAAGGGGGCCTGGTGGAGCCTTAGGGATGGAGGAGCCCGACACAGTCATGGAGTGAAGGGGTGGAGCGCAGGGGTCCATGGCGACTGACCGAGGTGAGGACAGTGGGACGAGGGAACCTTATGGAGCATGAGGGATGGAGGAGCCCGACAAAGCCATGGAGTGAAGGGGTGGAGCGCAAGAGTCCGTGGCAACTGATCAAGGTGAAGACATTGGGACAAGGGGGCCTGGTGGAGCCTGAGGGATGGAGGAGCCCGACACAGCCATGGAGTGAAGGGGTGGAGCGCAGGGGTCCGTGGCGACTGACCGAGATAAAGACAGTGGGACGAGGGAACCTTATGGAGCCTGAGGGATGGAGGAGCCCGACAGAGCCATGGAGTGAAGGGGTGGAGCGCAGGAGTCCGTGGCGACTGACCGAGGTAAAGACAGTGGGACGAGGGAACCTTATGGAGCCTGAGGGATGGAGGAGCCCGACAGAGCCATGGAGTGAAGGGGTGGAGCGCAGGAGTCCGTGGCGACTGACCGAGGTGAAGACAGTGGGACGAGGGAACCTTATGGAGCCTGAGGGATGGAGGAGCCCGACAGAGCCATGGAGTGAAGGGGTGGAGCACAGGAGTCCGTGGCGACTGACCGAGGTGAAGACAGTGGGACGAGGGGGCCTGGTGGAGCCTGAGGGATAGAGGAGCCTGACAGAGCCATGGAGTGAAGGGGTGGAGCGCAGGAGTCCGTGGCGACTGACCGAGGTGAAGACAGTGGGACGAGGGGGCCTGGTGGAGCCTGAGGGATGGAGGAGCCCGACACAGCCATGGAGTGAAGGGGTGGAGCGCAGGGGTCCGTGGCGACTGACCGAGGTAAAGACAGTGGGACGAGGGAACCTTATGAAGCCTGAGGGATGGAGGAGCCCGACAGAGCCATGGAGTGAAGGGGTGGAGCACAGGAGTCCGTGGCGACTGACCGAGGTGAGGACAGTGGGACGAGGGAGCCTGGTGGAGCCGAAGAGCCACGGCAAAGCTGATAGGTCAACAGGCCGAGGTGGAGCCGAGGGACAAGGCGCAGATTGGGACCGGAAGCCCCAAGGCGGATCAGATCTGCGTGGAAGAGCTGATGGTGCAGCTGTGAGGGAATGGCTGGCATCAGCGGAGCGTGCCGGAGAGGAAGACTGGAACAGTGGCAACTGCTGGTCTTTCAAAGAAAACTCAGTGCTGGACAATGATGGAGGTCTCTTCCTCCTTGTAGAATAAAAACAATGGCACTATTGGGGCTGTGAAAGCTCCCCATCGGAGCAATGTTAAAAAATCAGACTTTTGCCGTGTTTAATTGCGATAATCGGGTCCCCGGGGCTTCTCCCAACACAGAAAACGTAAAAAAATAGGGGTGTTTTGAGCTGTAATTTCACAGGCACATTCTGAGGACACCTTATCTTGTGAAAAGGGGCATAATATGTCACATTTAAAGGTCTGGTATTCTGGCGCATGTAGTCCGATGATGCAGAAGAATGCCGCTGTATAACGAAGTAAGTGAGTTCTTTAGTTAAACAGTAAATAATCCAAATCTGGGGAAACACAGACGAAACAGTGTGCATGGCAAAAATGATATTAATGTTTGTTTGCTGGGACCTTGAGATTTTGAACAGATTTTGGGAAACTTTTTCTTCAACCATTCTGTAATTAATACTCAATCCTGGTTCTAATTTATGTATAGATTTTAGATTTCCTTTAATAGTAAACAAAATGTGGTGCTGTGATTTATTATAATTTATAGACAGTCAATACAGTGACACCCTTCATTTATTGCTAATTTTGTAAGAAATAGGCATCAGTCAGGCCTGAGCTTCAGATCTCACATCAACATTAAATAGACCCTGATTTTTCACAGTATAAATGTGGTCTTTAAACAAGAAACTATTTAAACATAAAAGCTTTAAAATCTGGTACTCTTGTTATTGTGTCTGAGAGATGAAATTACAGCGCTGAACTCAAGAAGAAATGATGGAAGACAATAAAGATTTAAAGTGTTCGACACTTGATTTTGTGCATTATGAGTAAAATATGCTCTTCCTTTAATTCTTTTACTGTTTAAAACTAACTTAAGTCTTGTAAAACTTGAAGAAGTGCAGGAAAATAAACGGGCTTAATATTAATATGCCATATTTGTCTCGGCGTTTAATTCCTGATCTTTTGACTGACGCTTGTGTTTCTATCTGTGACGCGACGCTCTGTTTAGCCCCGCCTACACTCAAATCTCATTGGTCTAAAGCCCCGCCATGACGTCCCGCTTGCGCGGTAGAGGCGCGTGTCGCGCACTTTTGACGCGCCTGTGCAACAATTCCGGGAACGCGTTCAGATCGACGCGTCTCAATAAACTCAATGGCCGTGACTGAGAAACTGATCCAGAGCGTCTCCGGTTACCCGGTGCTCTACAACGCGTCGCTGCACGATTATCGCAGTTCCGAGCGGCGCGTGAACGCGTGGAGGGAGGTCGCCGCGTGCGTCGGGCTCTCCGGTCAGTCAGTGCGTCAACATCACGCGCGCTCGACACGCGTTTGACTTTGAAAAGTGTTTGTGTTCTGTTGATCTTGATGATTTCACACACATATTTACAGCTGGAGACTCAACAAACTACAACGCGTCCGTTTCAGTCAAACTGTTTGTGATCGTTGATTATTAAAGGCGCGTTCTGATTCTGACGCGTCGCTAGCGCTATAATGATGGACAATATAATGAAGTTAACAGGGATTCATTTAGCGCGCGTTCTTGAGTTCCATATGTGTTGATTTATTAATATTTCAACCTTTTAATCCGCCTAATGTTGCGCTCCGTCTAGATGTGTTTAAACGCGCGTCTTTCTGTTTGTTTTCTGGAGAACTTTATAAAGTCTCTGATTCACAATATGAGTGAAGATTTATGATACTGTACGATAAAAGAGACATTATTAAAACGCGTAACGCGGCGCATTATTGCAGTGATATATTAATATACACCTTATTGCTTTAAATATACCCAATATGTGTCTTATACTTGTCATATTTCTATTCTTTAATGTTATTATTATGTCTTGTATTTACATGGAAGCTTCTTCACTGAGGAAAAATCAAATCATTGTTAATAAAGCTCTTTCTGATTCTGATTTTCATATTATATAAAGGCTGATACGTTAAGCGTTTACTTTATAATGCTTTTATATGATAAAATGCTAAAAATAAGCATGAAATCAAAACTGACTATTCTTATTTTTGCATGGAATATTGCAGTATTTATTATAAATGATTTATCCAACAATCCGTTCAATTCCAGATTAAGCCCCGCCTTCATTTGTTCTTATAGGTCACGTGTTTGACTCGATATTCGTCACTATCGGGAGAAAACACCAGTTTCATCTCGACTTTAATGTTCAATAGCGTTATTCATATTCTCATCTGTATCTTCCTGTATATAATATGCATCATGAATAACTGAATTTGGTCTTTTAATATCGATGTCTTTAATACATTAAGCCCGTTAAGCATTTTAACAGAAAATTATGAAGTAAAAAAGAGTCTTTCGAGTGCGCTCGTCCGGCAGAATCCCAGTGTCGGCTCAGATCCGGCCCACATGCGGATCCAGGCGTTACAGATGTTGCCGGATCTGAGCGACACCGTGTTTCTGTCGGGGTCCATCGTGTTTTTCACTGTAAACTAAAATTACATTAAATATACGGTAAAAATGTTAGGTTTAACAGACTGAACTTAATTTTACAGTAAAAAAACGTATTTCACTGTCTGATAGATGCACTTTTATGATGGATAGATGTACTTTTATGATGGACAGATGCACTTTTATGATGGATAGATGTACTTTTATGATGGATAGATGCACTTTTATGATGGATAGATGTACTTTTATGATGGATAGATGTACTTTTATGATGGATAGATGTACTTTTATGATGGATAGATGCACTTTTATGATGGACAGATGCACTTTTATGATGGACAGATGCACTTTTATGATGGATAGATGCACTTTTATGATGGATAGATGCACTTTTATGATGGACAGATGCACTTTTATGATGGGCAGATGCACTTTTATCATGGATAGATGCACTTTTATGATGGACAGATGCACTTTTATGATGGACAGATGCACTTTTATGATGGATAGATGCACTTTTATGATGGATAGATGCACTTTTATGATGGATAGATGCACTTTTATCATGGACAGATGCACTTTTATCATGGACAGATGCACTTTTATGAGTGTGTGTGTGTGTGTGTGTGTGAGTTTAACGCTGTTTTCCCGCTGCAGTGGTGGAGTGCAAGAGAAGATGGAAGACCATCAGGGACCGATACATCCGAGAGCGGAGACTCTGCAAGCTGAAGAGAGAAGAAGGAGGCCGGCGCCTGCATTACTGGCCACACAGAGAAAGCCTCTCGTTCCTGGACAATCACATCCGGAAGAGGAAGATTCCCAGTGAAGCCGAGGCTCTGGAGGATCCGGACGACGGAAGCGCTCGCGATTCGCCCGAGGAGTCGCTCGACGAGTCCAGCGGCGGAGACTCAAAGTCCAGCCTGGGAAACCAAGCAAAGAGTGACGGCAGGTTTGAGCCCAAGCATCCGATCAAAGCGGCGATCCCGCTGACTCCCATAATGCCCCTGTCTATCGTGGCTCAGCTCAAACCCCTGCAACACATGAGGCCGCTGGTGTCCGGTCCTCCTCCGGGCCTGAAGGGGGCGCCGGCGTCCGGTTCATCAGCGCAGCCCGCAGAGGATCCGGCACACACACGGGTCTCAGAGCATCAGACACACACACGGGTCTCAGAGAACGAGCCTCTAAAGAGCGTCCAGAAAGCCTTGGATGAGGACGAGCTGTTCCTCTTGAGTTTCGTCCCGGCCCTCAAAAGACTGACGCCGCAGAAAAGAGCCGCGGTTAAAATGCAGATCCAGAAGATCATGTTTGACGCAGAGTTCAAGGACCAGTGAACACACTGGTGTCGGACTCAATACAAGTACATGCAGCTTTACACTGGAGCCCGCAAACATCTGACTGTCAGTTATAGCCGAAATTATGACTGTCGAAATTCTGACTTAAGACGTAAAAAAGTCAAAACTGACTTAAGTCAAAATTGAGACTATTTTCAGTGTACGGACTTCACGCTTCTTTTTTCCGTTAATGTTAGTCAGTTGTCCTGCAGCCGAGCCCAATCTGGGTGTTTGGGTTTTGTATTTTTGAAATTATGAGTCAAAATTCTGACATGTCAAAATTATGATATAAAGTAAAAATTCTGAATCAAAGACGTAAAAAAGTTGAAACTGACTTACATCAAAATTGCGACAAAAAGTTGGACTTATGACATTATGGTTGAAATTGCGAGTCTGAATTCTGACTTTAGTAAAAAATCAATTGACCCAAGTCAAATATGACAGTTGAAATTATCAGTCAAAATTCTGACATGAGATGTAGAAAAAAATCGAAACTGACTTGAGTCAGAATTGCGACAAATAGTTGGAATTATGAAATGATGGTTGAAATTATGAGTAAAAATTCTGACATGAGTCATAATTCTGATATAAAGTCAAAATTCTGACTTAAGTCAGTTTCAACTTTTTTATGTCTTGAGTCAAAATTGCGACAAAAAGTTAGACTTATGACATTATGGTTGAAATTATGAGTAAAAATTCGTAAAAAGTAAATTGACCTAAGTCGTAAAAAAAGTCGAAACTGACTTTAGTCGAAATTACGACAAAAAGTTTCAATTGTGGCACACTAAGATCATGTTTGACGCAGAGTTCAAGGGCCAGTGAACACACTGGTGTCGGACTCAATACAAGCAAACGTCTGACTGTCAATTATAGCTGAAATTGTGACTCAAAATTGTGACTTAAATCAAAATTATGATATAAAGTAAAAATTCTGACTTAAGACGGAAAAAGTCCAAACTGACTTGAGTCAAAATTGCGACAAAAAGTTGGACTTCTGAAATTATGGTTGAAATTATGAGTCCAAATTTCTGCTTGTAAGCCGTTTATCGGTCCAGGCGGGGGTTTCCGCTAAGACAGGTGAAGGTCTCTGTCTCTCCTTTTACGCAACACAAGAAGATTAAATAAAATACATTTTCTCATATGTATTACCTCGTTATTGCATCTGACTCCACGAGCCTCTTGTTGCAATTCATTACAAACCCAGACCAAGACAGAAACGTCTTTCACATGGAAACCTTTGCTAACAATGGCGATTTGCATTCAGAGTTTACACCTTTTTGGGAGCAGAATGCCATTAGCCTGGAGGACACACACTCCTCCGTGTGCAAGTTCTCTCTAAACTCTCAAGAACTTTATTACCTTCGGTTTTACTTCAGTGGGAATGAGACCTTCGTACCAGTCGCACTGAGACATTTCAAATGATACCAAACATGTATAATTACTTACACTTTTAACATTGCACAGGTTTTTAGTGAGCTTTATGTGAGGAGACGTAAGAGTGAGGTGTGTGTGCGTCTCAGCTGTTGCTGTTACAGATGCAAGACAGAGTTCAAATGTTAATCAGGAGAGCCTTTTGCTTTCTCACGGGGAAGCCCAGAGCGACTGGCACCGCCGTACAGCCTTGAGTCACTCACAACTGCGGCCACAAGCTGGAATTATGACATTATGCTTGAAATTACGAGTCAAAACTCTTGACTTAAGTCGTAAAAAGTCAGTTGACCTGTCCTAAGTCAAATATGACCGTTGAAATTATGAGTCAAAATTCTGATATAAAGTCAAAATTCTGACTTAAGTCGTAAAAAGTCAAATCTGACTACTGACAAAAAGTTGGAATTATGACATTATGCTTGAAATTACGAGTCAAAACTCTGATTTAAGTCGTAAAAAGTCAGTTGACCTGTCCTAAGTCAAATATGACCGTTGAAATTATGAGTCAAAATTCTGATATAAAGTCAAAATTCTGACTTAAGTTGTAAAAAGTCAAATCTGACTACTGACAAAAAGTTGGAATTATGAAATTTTGCTTGAAATTACGAGTCAAAACTCTGACTTAAGTCGTAAAAAGTCAGTTGACCTGTCCTAAGTCAAATATGACCGTTGAAATTATGAGTCAAAATTCTGATATAAAGTCAAAATTCTGACTTAAGTTGTAAAAAGTCAAATCTGACTACTGACAAAAAGTTGGAATTATGAAATTTTGCTTGAAATTACGAGTCAAAACTCTGACTTAAGTCGTAAAAAGTCAGTTGACCTGTCCTAAGTCAAATATGACCGTTGAAATTATGAGTCAAAATTCTGATATAAAGTCAAAATTCTGACTTAAGTCGTAAAAAGTCAAATCTGACTACTGACAAAAAGTTGGAATTATGACATTATGCTTGAAATTACGAGTCAAAACTCTGATATAAAGTCAAAATTCTGACTTGAGACGTAAAAAGTAAAATCTGACTTGTCAAAATTGCGACAAAAAGTTGGAATTATGACATTATGTTTGAAATTAAGTCGTAAAAAGTCAGTTGACATAAGTCAAATATGACCGTTGAAATTATGATTTAAAATTCTGACTTAAGACGTTAAAAAGTCGAAAGTTACGAGTCAAAATTGCGATAATACGTTTGAGTTATGCTTGAAATTATAAGTCAAAATTCTGACATAAGACGTAAAAAGTCAAATCTGACTACTGACAAAAAGTTGGAATTATGACATTATGGTTGAAAATACGAGTCAAAACTGACTTAAGTCGTAAAAAAAAGTCAAATTTTGATATAGTCAAAATTCTTCTTACTGAAGATGTAAAAAAAGTCAAAATTACGACAAAAAGTTTATAATTAAGTCATAATGACAGAATTTTGACTTTGTCATAATTTCAACTGACTTAACACGTAAAAAGTCGAAATTGACTTCAAATCTGACCGTTGAAATTATAATTAAATTTAAAAAAGTATATAATTAAAATATTAAAAAGTTATAATTCTGATTTAAGTCAGAATTATGAGTGATATAAAAAGTCAAAACTGCCTTAAAAAGTCAGAATTATGACATAAAATGTTGACTTAAAATGTATGACGTTGTCAATAAAATATCAAAATTCTGACTTGAGACAAAAGAGTCATTTCAACTTTTCAGAGTTAAAGAGCGACGAACACACTCGTTCACTCCAGATCTTTCACTCAGTAAAAGTAAAAGTAACTTCACACTGCAACATTTGACTCTTAGATGAAAGATGCTTTATTTGTGTCTAAATCTCAGTGTGAAGCTGGAAATAAAGTCCTCAGCGTTTGACTAGAGATTTAGTGGCACAAAAGACCCTGTTTTTGTCAAATATCACGAGAGAAAATGTTCTTGCATCATCTTGAACTGCTTCTGTCTCGGATGAATGTTAAATATGTTTGAAGGATTTTTTTTAAATCTAGGGATGCATCGATATGAACATTTTGGCCGATACCGATAACCGATAATTCTTTATATTTGAAAGCCGATAACCGATATATCGGCCGATAAATCGAAATCCACATTTTTATGTAATTTTTGAGAGCATGATTACAAAAACAAAAGTCTCACCATTAAAATCCACGTCCTAAACACACAATTATAATGTTCTTATTATAATTTTATGTAGCCGATATGACAGGCTTAACTGTTGCATTTTACAATATTTTCCTGTTTTGAAGTGATTCCAATCATATTCAAAACCATCATGTTGAACTGAACAATAATCCATAGTTCATCAGCTTTAATATATCGGACAAATTCTCTTATCAGACCGATATATAACATGAAAAATGCACCGATATCAGCCGATATATCCTGCATAAAATCAGCTTTTTAAAGATCTCTCATAAAATAATTGTGAAATAATAACACCGATGGATCATCATCATATATCTGAGCTTCTCTGTCCTTCACCGTTTACTAACAGACACCAAGGGGTTAAAAGAGAAACATAATCAAATTAATATTCATGCACAACTAAACCACACACTGAAATATAGAAGCATAGCATTGGAATTAATAACACATCATGAAACTACATGCATTTTTATAATCTATGAGACGCAAAAGTATATCAATCCCAAACAACATGACACTAAAAACCATAATCTCAACAATATAAAGCAAATTAATATCAGTAAGCCGGACCGACGCTGTTTTTCGGTATCTGTGATCCTCCTTATCGGTGCGGCTCAAGACAGATTCTGAAAATCCATTAATTCCTGATGAAAAGCATGAGTTGGACTTGTATGATTACAAAGGATTTGTGGAGAATGAATAGAACATGTACAATATGGCTTTTTGTCAAAGGAGAGACACTGAAGGAGTGTGTTTGGGTGATAAGACACGAGACGTCGCTCAAGTCTTTCTGCCGCTGGAAATTAAGATACAGCTCCACTTTTAGCATCAGAAATTATGAAATAAAACTGTGATGAGAGCAACAGTTCTGGCCGGATAAAGTCACATCACAACACGGATAAAAGAAATATAAAACAACTGCGAAAAATGTTCTTTTTCAGTTTTCCGGTCGGAATATCAAAACATACTGGAATCAGGAGAATGTTAAAGATGATAGATATTAATTTCTGAAAAATGCATCAAAAATAAGGGGTGTTTATGCTCAAAACAAGTTCTTGTTCACATTTTTCATTAATCAAGTCTTAATATCTTCAGTCGTGTCACTTCTCCAGTAAATGTGTCTTGATGTAAGAATCTTTAGATATTAGTGCTGGAAAACGAGACAAAAACATTGATTTTTTTATTTTTTTGCAGTAATATTGGTTTTATGAAGCATTACTTCTGTTTTTCCAAGTTTCACCATAAAGCAAAATCACAGCAACTGACCAAGAAAATACAAACCAACTCCAAAAAAATATATATATTTTTCAGTTTTCCAGTACGAATATCAAAACATAAATCAAGACACATTTACTGGAGAAGCGACATGACTGAAGATATTACATTTCTGAAAAATGCATAAAAAGTTGAAATTATGAAGTTAAAACTCACAAACTCCCTTAATTTTGATACATTTTTCATTTTTCAACGTTTAGCTATTATACGAGACAGAAACACTGAGGAAGAGCAGGATTTGAAACCCGTTGCTCAATATTAATTACATTTCTGAAAAATGCATCAGAATTAAGGGAGTTTATGCTTAGAAAAAGTTCTTGTTTTAAGCACAAACTCACTTAATTTTTCATTAATCAAGTCTTAATATCTTCAGTTTCTCCTTGATGTAAGAATGTTTTAGATATTAGTGCTGGAAAACGAGACACAAACATTGATTTTTTATTTATTCTTTCAGTAATATTGGTTTTATGAAGCATTACTTCTGTTTTTCCAGGTTTCACCATAAAGCAAAATCTATAAGCATCACAGCAACTGACCAAGAAAATACAAACCAACTCCAAATTTTTTTTTTTTTTTTAGTTTTCCAGTACGAATATCAAAACATAAATCAAGATACATTTACTGGAGAAGCGACATGACTCCCTTAATTTTGCTACATTTGTCAATGTTTAGATGTTAATGCTGGAAAACGAGACAGAAACTGAGGAAAAGCAGGATTGCGTCGTAATTACATTACATTGGAGAATTAGCACAAACTCACTTCATTTCTCATTAATCAAGTCTTAATATCTTCATTGTTCTCCTCCAGTAAATGTGTCTTGATGTAAGAATGTTTAGATATTAGTGCTGTAAATCGAGACAAAAACTAATTTTTTTTGCAGTAATATTGTTTTTATGAAGCATTATGCTTGTGTTTCTCCAAGTTTCGCCATATAAACCCACAGACCCACACAGTTCTAAGCGCTAATAAAGGCCGGCTCAGCGAAGGCTCGGATCTGGGGGTTAAACGGGTTTGACACGCTGGAAATCTCATGCAAATGCCGGAGCCGGAGCTGATCCTCTCGGAGAATCACAGCACATTTATCTGTCGGCACAACAATGAGGATTTCCGGCTCTCAAACGTCTCATTTGATACAGTGGAATCAGATTTGTCGTCAGCTAAAGCCAGATTACCTGGATCTCCTGTAACACCTTCACAAAACGGCCCAGATTAGCTGGGATTTTCCACTTTCCCCCCTCGGCTCGGCTGTATAGAAGGATTATGTTTTGTCTCCTTGCTTTTAATCTATTTGGTAAATGTGTGTTTGACACCGAGCCGCTCTTATATGAGTGTGTTCTCCTCTGAAGCCCATGGCATTGTGGGTCCAGGAGTGGCAGGAGAACATGTTCATGGACCAGAAGCGCTTCTCGTTCAGCATCGACAGCATTCTGGAGAACCGGGAGCCGATCTCGGAAAACCCTCGTGTTTCGGGATCCTGTGAGGAGAAGCTGTCGTCTCCGGAGACTCCCGGGTGCTTCTGTTCTCACTGTGGAGAGATTATACACCGTAAGACATGCTTTCTTTCCTTTCTTCATCTCAACATTAACATCTCCAGATTCCCGATCCTCGAGGAAAAACTCCAGGATCTCATGCAATAAATGTCTCAGTGAAAGTGTTTTGCATGACATGGACACTTCACAATAAGGTTCATTAGTTAACATGAACAAAAAATCAGCATTTATTAATCTTAGTTAATATTAATTTCAACATTTGTAAGGCTTTCTCCGGTGACTTCTCGCTGAAGATTCCCGATCCTCGAGGAAAAACTCCAGGATCTCATGCGTATCTCTCGAAAATGTATTAGTAATGTTTTGCATGACAGCCACTTTTCACTGTGATACAGCAAAGAAAATATTAATCATATATTATAAATATGCATGAAAGGAAATGATTAATAATGAACATGAAAGACTGTTTTCTTTGTAGTATTATATTTTTTCATTTGTGTGATGCATTTGTGGTCTAAATCAGTGTAATTGACATACTATTATAGTGTAATGTTTAAAAATATTTTATATTTTGTAAAAGTTTTAGTAACTTTGTTGTATTTTTTTTGTCATTTTTTATTTTATTTTATTTTTTAAAACACACCTGTATAGTTTTTTATTCATTTAAACATTTATATTTTTTTGTATTTAAAAAAAAAACCCATCTGTATAGCTTTTTATTAATTTATATTGATTTATGTATTTTATTTTTGAATTTTTTTGTATTTTATTTTAGTTAACGTTTATTTCAAATAGCAATTTTTATTTTATATTAATGTTAGTTAACAATAATGACCCTTGGAAACACTTTATTTTAAGGTGACACGATACTATATGTACTTACTATAGTAAATTATGAATAGTGAATAACCCTAAACAAAACTAAGTACATAATTAATTAATATTACTAGTATTTATTGTAACCTCACCTTAAAGTAAAGTGTAACCTATAGCTTTGTTGTATTTTTGTCATTTTTATTTTGGTATCTTTTTAAAACACATCTGTGTATTTTTTTATTTATGTTTCATTTTTTAGTTAACTATAATAACCCTTGGTAACACTTTATTTTAAGGTGACACTACTATATGTACTTACTATAGTAATAACAGTAAATTATGCATTATTACAAGTGAATAACTCTAAACCAAACCATAAGTGTAACCAAACTCGTGTGTAGATTTGCTTGTTGTTGATTAAACCTTGATCTTATGCTTTGATTCTATTGGTGTGTTCAAGTCATGTCATAAAGATCGTATTTATGAGTTGAACACACATGAACGCCACCACAATGTCGTAAATACAAGTGAGAAGCTCGGGATTTTCTTTAAGCGAGAAACATGGCGGAATATTATCAGGCGTTTCTAATTACAGCGAAGTAAGCGAAGTAAGCTAATTACAGCGAAGTAAGCGAATTACAGCGAAGTAAGCTAATTACAGCGAATTACAGCGAATTACAGCGAAGTAAGCTAATTACAGCGAAGTAAGCTAATTACAGCGAATTACAGCGAAGTAAGCTAATTACAGCGAATTACAGCGAAGTAAGCGAATTACAGCGAAGTAAGCTAATTACAGCGAATTACAGCGAAGTAAGCTAATTACAGCGAATTACAGCGAAGTAAGCTAATTACAGCGAAATTACAGCGAATTACAGCGAATTACAGCGAAGTAAGCGAATTACAGCGAAGTAAGCGAATTACAGCGAATTACAGCGAATTACAGCGAAGTAAGCGAATTACAGCGAAG
The DNA here is from genome assembly GCA_029959095.1 of Rhinichthys osculus. NCBI lineage: Eukaryota > Metazoa > Chordata > Actinopteri > Cypriniformes > Leuciscidae > Rhinichthys > Rhinichthys osculus. Next base: position 1,090,610 of record JARWKJ010000004.1, read on the forward strand.
TAAGCGAATTACAGCGAATTACAGCGAATTACAGCGAATTACAGCGAAGTAAGCGAATTACAGCGAAGTAAGCGAATTACAGCGAATTACAGCGAAGTAAGCTAATTACAGCGAAGTAAGCGAATTACAGCGAAGTAAGCGAATTACAGCGAAGTAAGCGAATTACAGCGAATTACAGCGAATTACAGCGAAGTAAGCGAATTACAGCGAAGTAAGCTAATTACAGCGAAGTAAGCTAATCACAGCGAATCACAGCGAATTACAGCGAATTACAGCGAATTACAGCGAAGTAAGCTAATTACAGCGAAGTAAGCTAATTACAGCAGAGTAAGCGAATTACAGCGAAGTAAGCTAATCACAGCGAATTACAGCGAAGTAAGCTAATTACAGCAGAACCGAAGTAAGCTAATTACAGCGAAGTAAGCGAATTGCAGCGAATTAAGCGAAGTAAGCGAATTACAGCGAATTACAGCGAAGTAAGCGAATTACAGCGAATTACAGCGAAGTAAGCGAATTACAGCGAAGTAAGCTAATTACAGCGAAGTAAGCGAATTACAGCGAATTACAGCGAATTACAGTGAATTACAGCGAAGTAAGCGAATTACAGCGAAGTAAGCGAATTACAGCAGAAGTAAGCGAATTACAGCGAAGTAAGCGAAGTAAGCGAATTACAGCGAAGTAAGCGAATTACAGCGAATTACAGCGAAGTAAGCGAATTACAGCGAAGTAAGCGAATTACAGCAGAAGTAAGCGAATTACAGCGAAGTAAGCGAATTACAGCGAATTACAGCGAAGTAAGCGAATTACAGCGAAGTAAGCGAATTACAGCGAAGTAAGCTAATTACAGCGAAGTAAGCGAATTACAGCGAATTACAGCGAATTACAGCGAATTACAGCGAGGTAAGCGAATTACAGCGAAGTAAGCGAATTACAGCGAATTACAGCGAAGTAAGCTAATTACAGCGAAGTAAGCGAATTACAGCGAATTACAGCGAAGTAAGCGAATTACAGCGAATTACAGCGAATTACAGCGAATTACAGCGAAGTAAGCTAATTACAGCGAAGTAAGCGAATTACAGCGAAGTAAGCGAATTAAAGCGAAGTAAGCTAATTACAGCAAAGTAAGCTAATTACAGCGGAGTAAGCGAGTTACAGCGAAGTAAGCGAATTACAGCGAAGTAAGCTAATTACAGCGGAGTAAGCTAATTACAGCGTAGTAAGCGAGTTACAGCGAAGTAAGCAAATTACAGCGAAGTAAGCGAATTACAGCGGAGTAAGCGAATTACAGCGGAGTAAGCGAGTTACAGCGAAGTAAGCGAATTACAGCGAAGTAAGCTAATTACAGCGGAGTAAGCTAATTACAGCGAAGTAAGCGAGTTACAGCGGAGTAAGCGAATTACAGCGGAGTAAGCGAATTACAGCGAAGTAAGCTAATTACAGCGGAGAAGTAAGCTAATTACAGCGGAGTAAGCTAATTACAGCGGAGTAAGCTAATTACAGCGAAGTAAGCGAATTACAGCGAAGTAAGCTAATTACAGCGGAGTAAGCGAATTACAGCGAAGTAAGCTAATTACAGCGAAGTAAGCGAATTACAGCGGAGTAAGCGAAATACAGCGAAGTAAGCTAATTACAGCGAAGTAAGCTAATTACAGCGAAGTAAGCTAATTACAGCGAAGTAAGCTAATTACAGCGAAGTAAGCTAATTACAGCGGAGTAAGCTAATTACAGCGGAGTAAGCGAATTACAGCGGAGTAAGCGAATTACAGCGAAGTAAGCTAATTACAGCGGAGTAAGCGAATTACAGCGGAGTAAGCGAAATACAGCGAAGTAAGCTAATTACAGCGAAGTAAGCTAATTACAGCGAAGTAAGCTAATTACAGCGAAGTAAGCTAATTACAGCGGAGTAAGCTAATTACAGCGAAGTAAGCTAATTACAGCGGAGTAAGCTAATTACAGCGAAGTAAGCGAGTTACAGCGAAGTAAGCTAATTACAGCGAAGTAAGCTAATTACAGCGGAGTAAGCTAATTACAGCGAAGTAAGCGAGTTACAGCGAAGTAAGCAAATTACAGCGAAGTAAGCTAATTACAGTGGAGTAAGCGAATTACAGCGAAGTAAGCTAATTACAGCGAACTAAGCGAATTACAGCGGAGTAAGCGAATTACAGCGAAGTAAGCTAATTACAGCGAAGTAAGCTAATTACAGTGGAGTAAGCTAATTACAGCGGAGTAAGCTAATTACAGCGAAGTAAGCTAATTACAGCAAAGTAAGCTAATTACAGCGGAGTAAGCTAATTACAGCGAAGTAAGCTAATTACAGCGAAGTAAGCTAATTACAGCGGAGTAAGCTAATTACAGCGAAGTAAGCTAATTACAGCGAAGTAAGCTAATTACAGCGAAGTAAGCTAATTACAGCGGAGTAAGCAAATTACAGCGAAGTAAGCTAATTACAGCGAAGTAAGCGAAGTAAGCTAATTACAGCGAAGTAAGCTAATTACAGCGAAGTAAGCTAATTACAGCGAAGTAAGCGAATTACAGCGGAGTAAGCGAATTACAGCGAAGTAAGCTAATTACAGCGAAGTAAGCTAATTACAGCGAAGTAAGCTAATTACAGCGGAGTAAGCTAATTACAGCGGAGTAAGCTAATTACAGCGAAGTAAGCTTACTGCCTGCACAGAATATGCCATTATAATATAACAATGTAAAATGTAGCCTAAGGATAAAGTTAGTAGTGGCTTCATAAATTAATTAAAACTGATGCACATTTCTTTGTTCTTATATTTCTAGAACTAGAGTTTAAGAACCTTGCTGTATTTTTGTGTAATTAATTAAGAGAAAGTAGTTCGCCATCTTACTCCGACGAGAGTGACTTGAACGCACCGGCCGTCGTAAACACGACTTCCCACCTCGTACCAACGAACTTCCCAGGAGGAATTGAACGCACCATATCGACGCTATCTCACAATTCGTACGAATTGTCTTAATCCACGTGACGGGCAGGTTTAGGGGTGGGGTCAGGTGTAGCTCATTCGTACAAATTCACACGAATTGGGCAAGTCGCAAAATATGCACGATTTAGCAAAAATCGTTCGAATTCGTACGAGTGAGTTCATATGAATTTGTACGAATTAAGCCGACTTTCCACTGCACACGACATTCGCATACGATTGTCACATTTCGCCCCCTAGTGGCAGTCGCACGGAACTTTAAAATCGGTCGTGAAGCAACTTTTACCCTCGGCTTATTCGCATAGTAAAATTAATGATTTTAATGAATGTAATGTATGCATGAATATATCCACAAAAAACAAAGTCCCTCAACACATCTAAAATAAAAACATAGCCCTAACACTAACATCAATATAAATATTGATTTAATAAATATAAGATAATTATTTCTGCCATAATTATCAATAACTGCCATTTTACAGAAATATTGTTTACAGAATTGTTAAAGTGTTAAAATATTGGTAATTCTCCGGTCGGCCGGTTGAATGCGGTCCAGCCGCAGAAGTTCAGATTTTTAACGCATCCAAAGCTCAAATCGTGAAAGCCGGCTTTAGCCACCGTAGGAATTCCAGCATGTTCTCAGTGTGTCTTCTGTGCTGTAGTTTGGGGTCCGAGGATGTTAGCAGACCCGGCTCCTGCTGCAGAATCATCCAGCTTCGCTCACGTTCAGAGGAGGGTTCGGCGGCACCGCACGATCTTCACCGAGGAACAGCTGGAGGCTCTGGAGGATCTGTTCCGGCAGAACCAGTATCCCGACATCAACACCCGAGAGGACCTGGCCCAGCGCACACACCTGCGCGAGGAGAGAGTCGAGGTCATCCAGAACCTTTCATAAGTCATCTTTCACCCTTAAACTCACAGCTTACAGAACTGTGTTCTTGTTTCTATCAAAGGGATATTTCACCCGAAAATGAAAATTAGCCCATGATTTACTCGCCCTCAAGTCATCCTAGGTGTATATGACCTTCTTTCAGACGAATACAATCAGAGTTATATTAAAACATGTCCTGGCTCTTCCAAGCTTTATAATAGCAGTGAATGGCTGTTTCTGTTTTGAAGTCCATGAAAGTGCATCTGTCCATCATAAAAGTGCATCTATCCATCATAAAAGTGCATCTATCCATCATAAAAGTGCATCTGTCCATCATAAAAGTGCATCTGTCCATCATAAAAGTGCATCTATCCATCATAAAAGTGCATCTGTCCATCATAAAAGTGCATCATCTATCCATCATAAAAGTGCATCTGTCCATCATAAAAGTGCATCTATCCATCATAAAAGTGCATCTATCCATCATAAAAGTGCATCTGTCCATCATAAAAGTGCATCTATCCATCATAAAAGTGCATCTTTCCATCATAAAAGTGCATCCATCCATCATAAAAGTGCATCTGTCCATCATAAAGTGCATCTATCCATCATAAAAGAGCATCTATCCATCATAAAAGTGCATCCATCCATCATAAAAGTGCATCTGTCCATCATAAAAGTGCATCTGTCCATCATAAAAGTGCATCTGTCCATCATAAAAGTGCATCCATCCATCATAAAAGTGCATCTGTCCATCATAAAGTGCATCCATCCATCATAAAAGAGCATCTATCCATCATAAAAGTGCATCTGTCCATCATAAAAGTGCATCTATCCATCATAAAAGAGCATCTATCCATCATAAAAGTGCATCTATCCATCATAAAAGTGCATCTGTCCATCATAAAGTGCATCTATCCATCATAAAAGTGCATCTGTCCATCATAAAAGTGCATCTATCCATAAAAGTGCATCTATCCATCATAAAAGTGCATCTATCCATAAAAGTGCATCTATCCATCATAAAAGAGCATCTATCCATCATAAAAGTGCATCTATCCATCATAAAAGTGCATCTTTCCATCATAAAAGTGCATCTGTCCATCATAAAGTGCATCCATCCATCATAAAAGAGCATCTATCCATCATAAAAGTGCATCTGTCCATCATAAAAGTGCATCTATCCATCATAAAAGAGCATCTATCCATCATAAAAGTGCATCTATCCATCATAAAAGTGCATCTGTCCATCATAAAGTGAATCTATCCATCATAAAAGAGCATCTATCCATCATAAAAGTGCATCCATCCATCATAAAAGTGCATCTGTCCATCATAAAAGTGCATCTGTCCATCATAAAAGAGCATCTGTCCATCATAAAAGAGCATCTATCCATCATAAAAGTGCATCTGTCCATCATAAAAGTGCATCTGTCCATCATAAAAGTGCATCTGTCCATCATAAAAGAGCATCTGTCCATCATAAAAGAGCATCTATCCATCATAAAAGTGCATCTGTCCATCATAAAAGTGCATCTGTCCATCATAAAAGTGCATCTATCCATCATAAAAGTGCATCTGACCATCATAAAAGTGCATCTATCCATAAAAGTGCATCTATCCATCATAAAAGTGCATCTGACCATCATAAAAGTGCATCTATCCATAAAAGTGCATCTATCCATCATAAAAGTGCATCTATCCATCATAAAAGTGCATCTGTCCATCATAAAAGTGCATCTATCCATCATAAAAGTGCATCTGTCCATCATAAAGTGCATCCATCCATCATAAAAGTGCATCTGACCATCATAAAAGTGCATCTATCCATAAAAGTGCCTCTTTCCATCATAAAAGTGCATCTGACCATTATAAAAGTGCATCTATCCATAAAAGTGCCTCTTTCCATCATAAAAGTGCATCTGACCATTATAAAAGTGCATCTATCCATCATAAAAGTGCATCTGACCATCATAAAAGTGCATCTGACCATTATAAAAGTGCATCTATCCATAAAAGTGCATCTATCCATCATAAAAGTGCATCTGTCCATCATAAAAGTGCATCTATCCATCATAAAAGTGCATCTGTCCATCATAAAGTGCATCCATCCATCATAAAAGAGCATCTATCCATCATAAAAGTGCATCTGACCATCATAAAAGTGCATCTATCCATAAAAGTGCCTCTTTCCATCATAAAAGTGCATCTGACCATTATAAGAGTGCATCTATCCATAAAAGTGCATCTATCCATCATAAAAGTGCATCTATCCATCATAAAAGTGCATCTGTCCATCATAAAAGTGCATCTATCCATCATAAAAAGTGCATCTATCCATCATAAAAGTGCATCTATCCATCATAAAAGTGCATCTATCCATCATAAAAGTGCATATGTCCATCATAAAAGAGCATCTATCCATCATAAAAGTGCATCTTTCCATCATAAAAGTGCATCCATCCATCATAAAAGTGCATCTGTCCATCATAAAAGTGCATCTATCCATCATAAAAGAGCATCTATCCATCATAAAAGTGCATCCATCCATCATAAAAGTGCATCTGTCCATCAAAAAAGTGCATCTGTCCATCATAAAAGTGCATCTGTCCATCATAAAAGTGCATCCATCCATCATAAAGTGCATCCATCCATCATAAAAGTGCATCTGTCCATCATAAAAGTGCATCTGTCCATCATAAAAGTGCATCTGTCCATCATAAAAGTGCATCTGTCCATCATAAAGTGCATCCATCCATCATAAAAGAGCATCTATCCATCATAAAAGTGCATCTGTCCATCATAAAAGTGCATCTATCCATCATAAAAGAGCATCTATCCATCATAAAAGTGCATCTATCCATCATAAAAGTGCATCTGTCCATCATAAAGTGCATCTATCCATCATAAAAGAGCATCTATCCATCATAAAAGTGCATCCATCCATCATAAAAGTGCATCCGTCCATCATAAAAGTGCATCTGTCCACCATAAAAGAGCATCTGTCCATCATAAAAGAGCATCTATCCATCATAAAAGTGCATCTGTCCATCATAAAAGTGCATCTGTCCATCATAAAAGTGCATCTGTCCATCATAAAAGTGCATCTGTCCACCATAAAAGAGCATCTGTCCATCATAAAAGAGCATCTGTCCATCATAAAAGTGCATCTGTCCATCATAAAAGTGCATCTGTCCATCATAAAAGAGCATCTGTCCATCATAAAAGAGCATCTATCCATCATAAAAGTGCATCTGTCCATCATAAAAGAGCATCTGTCCATCATAAAAGTGCATCTATCCATCATAAAAGTGCATCTATCCATCATAAAAGTGCATCTGTCCATCATAAAGGTGCATCTATCCATCATAAAAGTGCATCTTTCCATCATAAAAGTGCATCTATCCATCATAAAAGTGCATCTGTCCATCATAAAAGTGCATCTATCCATCATAAAAGTGCATCTGTCCATCATAAAAGTGCATCTATCCATAAAAGTGCATCTATCCATCATAAAAGTGCATCTATCCATAAAAGTGCATCTATCCATCATAAAAGAGCATCTATCCATCATAAAAGTGCATCTATCCATCATAAAAGTGCATCTATCCATCATAAAAGTGCATCCATCCATCATAAAAGTGCATCTGTCCATCATAAAAGAGCATCTATCCATCATAAAAGTGCATCTATCCATCATAAAAGTGCATCTATTCATCATAAAAGTGCATCTGTCCATCATAAAAGTGCATCTATTCATCATAAAAGTGCATCTATCCATCATAAAAGTGCATCTATTCATCATAAAAGTGCATCTGTCCATCATAAAAGTGCATCTGTCCATCATAAAGTGCATCTATCCATCATAAAAGTGCATCTATCCATCATAAAAGTGCATCTATCCATCATAAAAGTGCATCTGTCCATAATAAAAGTGCATCTGTCCATCATAAAAGTGCATCTGTCCATCATAAAAGTGCATCTATTTATCATAAAAGTGCATCTATCCATCATAAAAGTGCATCTATCCATCATAAAAGTGCATCTGTCCATCATAAAAGTGCATCTGTCCATCATAAAAGTGCATCTGTCCATCATAAAAGTGCATCTGTCCATCATAAAGTGCATCTATTCATCATAAAAGTGCATCTATCCATCATAAAAGTGCATCTGTCCATCATAAAAGTGCATCTGTCCATCATAAAGTGCATCTATTCATCATAAAAGTGCATCTATCCATCATAAAAGTGCATCTATCCATCATAAAAGTGCATCTGTCCATCATAAAAGTGCATCTGTCCATCATAAAAGTGCCTCTGTCCATCATAAAAGTGCATCTATCCATCATAAAAGTGCATCTATCCATCATAAAAGTGCATCTGTCCATCATAAAAGTGCATCTGTCCATCATAAAAGTGCCTCTGTCCATCATAAAAGTGCATCTATTCATCATAAAAGTGCATCTGTCCATGATAAAAGTGCATCTGTCCATCATAAAAGTGCATCTGTCCATCATAAAAGTGCATCTGTCCATCATAAAAGTGCATCTGTCCATCATAAAAGTGCATCTATCCATGATAAAAGTGCATCTGTCCATCATAAAAGTGCATCTGTCCATCATAAAAGTGCATCTATTCATCATAAAAGTGCATCTATCCATCATAAAAGTGCATCTATCCATCATAAAAGTGCATCTATCCATCATAAAAGTGCATCTGTCCATCATAAAAGTGCATCTGTCCATCATAAAGTGCATCTATTCATCATAAAAGTGCATCTGTCCATCATAAAAGTGCATCTGTCCATCATAAAAGTGCATCTGTCCATCATAAAAGTGCATCTGTCCATCATAAAGTGCATCTATTCATCATAAAAGTGCATCTGTCCATCATAAAAGTGCATCTGTCCATCATAAAAGTGCATCTGTCCATCATAAAGTGCATCTATTCATCATAAAAGTGCATCTGTCCATCATAAAAGTGCATCTGTCCATCATAAAAGTGCATCTGTCCATCATAAAAGTGCATCTGTCCATCATAAAGTGCATCTATTCATCATAAAAGTGCATCTGTCCATCATAAAAGTGCATCTGTCCATCATAAAAGTGCATCTGTCCATCATAAAAGTGCATCTGTATCCATCATAAAAGTGCATCTAGACAGCAATACAGTGTCGGCCCAGATTCGTGGGCTGGATCTGGGCCGACACTGTGTTGCTGTCTGGGAACGTTAGCAAAACATTCTTAGAACATATTTTTAGTGCTGGGATCTGACTTGTGCAAACCTGATTAATGCTGCACTGTAAAAAAATCATCGGGATTTTAACGGTATAAGACCGTAAAAATGCTATTCAGTGAAAAACTGTTAATTGGTTGACAGTAAGTTTCTGTGATAGGTCCAACCGTAAATTTAATGTAATTTTACAGTAAAATACCGTTACATTTACAGTTTTTGGAAGTGAAAAAGAACATTGTATAATTTACAGTGAAAAAACCCCCCCGTAAATGTTCATTCCCACAATTCCCTGCGTGACACTTCACATTTGATGTGTGTTTGTTGATATAACTGTTTCTTCATGGTATTTCTTAGTTTTTTCTAATCTGTTATGTACATTAAGGTTTTATGTTACATTTAATGTTGTTAAATTAATGTTTATTGCATTTTTACAGTGTCATGTGTGTTTAGTGTGTGTGTGAATGACACTGTGCAGCTTCTGTATATTAGTATTAACTTTAATGTGGAAAAGCTGCTGTGATGAGCTGTGATTGATCATGTGACTCATCTCTGCTGTGATTGGTGGATATCAGTGTATTACAATGGTACAATATATATACTTCAATAGGTGGGTAAATTAACATTATATCAGATAATGAAATACATTTTTTACTGTAAACTTAAAGTAAGTCTCTGTAAAACCTAAAATGTTGCTAAATAAATTTTTACAGTAAATGTCTAGCAACCACAGCTGCCGTTTTTTTACCGTAAATTGAACAGATTTTGTTTTACAGTGTGGAAGTCTCTATAATAACTGTGTGATGTTGTAGGTGTGGTTTAAGAACCGAAGGGCGAAATGGAGACGACAGAAGCGGCTTCCCTTCAGCCTTCCAGACGACTGGAAAACTGTCCTTCACAGCGACTGACGCCAACATTATGATTATGATGACTTCAGTCTCCTAAAGACCATAAGAGCTGAAACCCTTCATTTATCAGTTGCAATCATGTGTAGAAAGACATTACAAAAACATAGGGTGTTTCCCATTCATAAAGTCCCCCTGTGGTGTAACTCCAGCGTTTAATGTTGTTTATGTGTGTATGTGGTGTTTTTAATACGCTTTAAGACACACCGTGTGTAAGTTCATAAGTCGACAGCATTGCTGAGTATTTCCTCCTTAAAACTGCAGTGAACCAAAGACAGTCTCAAAAACACGGTTTGAAATCGCTGGTGTTTCTGACGTCACAAACGACCTTGTAACCAATCAGATCAACGTGTGATCATCAACCAGTGGATCTCTGAGCTGAGTGAGTGGGGGCGGGGCTCATTTGCATATTCATAGAACCGCGCATACTAAATGAGGCGAGGGTGTCGAGTTACATTCAAGCTACATAAAGAAATTTATTCTAAAGGAAAAAAAGGTTTAAATATGTCATTTTTGTGATCAAAGATGAGGTAAGGGATACAATAATTGACTACAGGGGGACTTATAATAATTAAACATTCTATTTTTTATGTTCTTTTTTTATCATGTTTTATATTAATTTTCATACAAATGATCTTGCCAATGCATTATAAATGTACAGTTATTCTAAAAATAAAACCTAATGTATCGTTGTTGTCACAGAATCAATTAAATAATCAACATAGAAAACGTTATTATATCATAAGCATAGGGCAACACAAGGTTTTATGAGTGGAGACCGCATGAGGGATATCATGACACTTTTAATGTAAAAACATCTCTTATTCTGGAGAACTTAATAGTTTAGAAAATATGTACATTGATCAAAAGAGTCTTGAAACTGTTTTTTTCTTTGAAAGTTAATAAAAAATTTATTAAATAAACTCCGCTGATCTTTTTATTTTATTTTATTTTAATTCATACAACAAAATGGCACAAAACAGTTATTATACAAAGAAAACACAATCGTGGAAGGCTCAACACAAATAAAGAAATAAAAATACTAAAATGTAAATAAGAAAGAAGGGAAAGAAAGAGAAAAAAAGAAACATTTCTGAATATATTAAACAAAGGAGGCGCTTTAAAAAAATCTACATTTATGCCAATAATATATTGTTATTAAACTCCGCTGATCTCCGCACAACATGTAGCTGTAGTGACGTCAGAGGAATGAGCTGTAGATCTGTTGCGCATGCGCAGACGGAGCACAGCCCCACTTTCGATTCTTTACAGGGAGAAACAACTAATCCAAACACACCAGTGACTGACAGCCGAATTAAACCTTCTGGACTCTTAAAGCTTTCTGCTTTCACACTGTGTTCTCCTCAGATGCTCAAAACACGTAAGATATTTCTGGTTTTATTATTATTGTGCGGTAAATAAACAGTGAAGTGATGCTAGCGACGCTCGTGAAGCTCAATGAATGGACAGCATTCCTATAAACACAATATTAACCAGCATTTGAGTTAAAACACTGTATTTTCTTGCTTTTTTGTGGTATTTGAGCAGGTGTCAGTGTGTTGATGATAGTGTTTCAGTGTTAAATAAGTCAGTTTAGCAGTAGCTGCTAACGCACACCGAGTTTACATGGAGTTTTCTTTAAAACATCTTTACAATTTGTATGGTGTATCATATTTATATCTTCTGTTTGCTTGTACAAACTGTTTTACTGGGACGAAGAATGAAATAAATAATAATACACAACAAAACTAACTAAACGAAATACAGTACTTTTATATTATTATGTTATAATAAATTATTGCAGAGATACATTTATTCATCCAGCATAATTTTCAAACTGTGGAAAAGTTTAGAGGAAAAAGTGTGTAAAAAAAAAAGAAAAGATTTCAATAAATAAATGAGTAATTAAACAAATAAACGTGTATATGTATGTATGTATTTATATATAACATAAATAAATATAAAATGAATATTATAAATATAAAATAAATAAATAACGCAATTAGATTAAAATAAATGTAATAACTAACAAAAGTAAGATTAAAATAAATAAATGAGTAATTAAACAAATGACTTGTAATAATAAAACTTAACAGAAACTGAATATTTACAATATTAATTTCTTAGTATTGGGTCTTTAACAAGAATATAAACGATTGAAAACCCCTGATTTAGCAGACGCTTTTATCCAAAGACGAGGAATACAACAAGAGATTCCCCTTAAAGGGGCATTAAACACGAGATTATGTAATCTTAGTAATAAAAGCAGATTATGTGATATTTACTGGCCTACAGTCACTGAGAGAATAATCCATTACTTTGGCGTTCTGTTCTTGCATGCAGGGAGAAGAAATGTCCCGTAAATCGAGTATGAGCGCGTCTAAGCAGACGCCCTCTCTGAAAGCTAAAGGACTCAAAGACATCAGGATCGATGAAGAGGTCAAGATCTCCGTGAACATCGCGCTGGAGAGGTTCCAGTACAGCGACGACAAAGGTTCGAGTTCTGTGGCTCTTCTGTCATCATCTCATGCTGATAATTTGGTGGTTTCATTAGAAATCGCTAGTAAATCTCTGGTTATACTGTTATTCAGATTCAATCCTTTTGTCAACTTGTTTGCTTTCGATTAGCACAGGTTTCGTGTTTACATTTTTTGAGGCGATAAAGCTTGAGTGAACTTTTTTTTTTTTACTCAAAAAGTGCAAAAAAATAACAACTGAAGTTTGGACAAGTGAGGACACCATATTTCCTAAAAAAATAACCAAGTGGAAGCAAGTAAATAATGGGCCCAGGACAGAGCCCTGGGGAACGCCGGTGATTTCGATCGGAAACGTTTACATTGAACAACCCAACGGAAGCTAACCTCTGCAAAAAATGCTTTTCTTACTTAGTATTTATGTCTTGTTTCCAGTCCAAATATCTAAAAAAAATTAAATCAAGATGCATTTACTAGATGAGTAAAATGCCATAAGATATTATGTCTTGTTTTCTGGGGGAATTAATCAAAATTGAGAGAGTTGTTACTTAAAAAAAGCAAAATGATCTCCCAATGGGTGAGAAAAATAATGTTAATTCAAACAGAAACAAGATTTATTTTTTTTACCCCATTGGCAGATAATTTTGCTTTTTTTAAGTAACAACTCTCTTAATTTTAATTAATTCCCCAGAAAACAAGACTTAATATTTTATGGCATTTTACTCATCTAGTAAATGCATCTTGATTTAAGAATTTTTAGATATTTTGGACTGGAAACAAAACATAAATACTAAGTAAGAAAAGCATTTTTTGCAGTGTAAGCGAGATGGTATCAAAGGACCAGTGGTTAATGAACCAGAGTCAACTGTTGGATTTTTTGTTGTTTTATTATATTTATTATAAGTCCCCCTCAAGTCAATCATTTCATCCCTTAAAACTCACCAAAATGACATATTTAAACGTTTTTTCCTTTCAAATAAATTTCTTGATGTATCTTGAATGTAACTCGACACCCGTGCCTCATTTAGTATGCGCGGTTCTATGAATATGCAAATGAGCCCCGCCTCCACTCACTCCCTCCCTCAGCTCAGAGATCCACTGGTTGACGATCACACGTTGATCTGATTGGTTACAAGGTCGTTTGTGACGTCAGAAACACCAGCGATTTCAAACCGTGTTTTTGAGACTGTCTTTGGTTCACTGCAGTTTTAAGGAGGAAATACTCAGCAATGCTGTCGACTTATGAACTTACACATGGTGTGTCTTAAAGCGTATTAAACACACCACATACACACATAAACAACATTAAACACTGGGTTTACACCACAGGGGGACTTTAACGGTTGTTTTGTCTCATAGAGCTGGATTTCCCTTCTTCATTGACAAATTCCGAGAGAGCGTTCGTTCATCGGCTTGCTCAGTCGCTCGGCTACGTCTCGAAAAGCAGAGGGTAAGTTGAGTCGCATATCACACTAACTCAAGCAGAACGGACGTTTATGTATTATTACACATGCAAGCTTGTGAACGAGCATTACTCCTTACTGATGATTACGACATCTCCTCTCTGATAACGAGGGCGGGGCTATAACCTGTCACTCACATGAGATCAGCCAATAGCAAACCACAACCATCCAATCAACTCCCCACAGACACAATCAAGCCCCGCCCACATTTGTCCTTGCCGTTTAAATGTTTTTAAAAGAAGTCTCTTCTGCTCACCAAGGCTGCGTTTATTTGATTAAAAATACAGTAATATTGTGAAATATTATTCTAATGTAAATCAGCTGTTTTCTATGTGAATATACAGTAAAGTGTAATTTATTCCTGAATTTCCAGCATCATTACTCCAGTCTGCAGTGTCACATGATCCTCCAGAAATCACTCTAATATGAGGATCTGATGATCAAGAAACATTTATGATTATTATCAGTGTTGAACACAGTTATGTAAAAATAATAATATCAGGATTCTTTGATGAATAGAACGTTCAGATAAATGCTGTTCTTTTGAACTTTCTATTCATCAAAGAATCCAGAAATATAAACTGTGTTCAACACTGATAATAATCATAAATGTTTCTTGAGCATCAGATCCTCATATTAGAGTGATTTCTGAAGGATCATGTGACACTGAAGACTGGAGTAATGATGCTGAAAATTCACAGGAATAAATTACACTTTACTGCATATTCACATAGAAAACAGCTGATTTACACTGGAATAATATTTCACATTTTTACTGTATATTTGATGAAATAAACGCAGCCTTGGTGAGCAGAAGAGACTTCTTTTAAAATCATTAAAACTCTCACAGATCCCAAACCTTTAAACAGCAGTGTATGTCACAATAGGAAAGAGAAAAGTTTGTGGACTCGGTTATCTCTGTAAAGCTGCTTTGAAACAATATTGTATAAAGCGCTGTATGAATGAAGGCGAGTTGTCCAGGAGACTGAGATGCTCTGATGTGTCGTCTGCAGGAAAGGCTCGAGTCGATGTCTGACTGTGAGGAAGAAGGACGGCACGGAGTCGGCTCGCTCCGTCATGACCTGTGGCCTCACACACAACTCCAAACACATGGTGCAGAGCCTCCTGCAGAGGTTCCCCATCACCAACAAGGAGCGCAGCGAGCTCCAGCCGCGCACCGAGAGGGCCGTGCTCGCGTCTCCCGACACTGGCGAGTCTCCCGCACCACAGCACTGTAGAGTACAAGCGTCCGACTCATCAGACGCTGTCCATGCCAGGGCTCTAGAGTGCGACCAATTTGGTCGCACATGCAACCAAAATTTGTAAGGATGCGACAAGAATTTTTCCTAGGTCGCACCAGTGCACCTAACGTTCTCGCATGATCGCAATCGCATCCGCTGCCTCTCCACAAACTAGTCTTTTGTTCTCCTTGCACGCATGGTTGGATCATATCGTGGTCTAAACCAATCAGAGATAGAGATTGGGCGGGTCTTTGCCTCTGATTGGTTGTGGTTCAGATATTCCTGTAGGACTAAAATGCTCCGTGCTGACTGTGTGATTGAAATAAATTGCGACCTGTCACCTCAGCACCAGAGAATCAGTTACGGCAATCAGCAGCATCAGCTAAATAAACGCAGGAAAACAGACGACGAAGAAACTTTTAAAAATGTAGGCTACTTGAACTAGGTAAAAAATATTGATTTCTCGATTCTCATTGATTTTTACGAACCGTTGGGCTATCAGTTGATGAATGAATGGAACATTGTAGCGAGCATCCCATCCAATAAATCGCAATAATCTTTGTGCTTTGTTACTATTGATATGAAACAAAGTCTCAGATTTCAAATTAGGTCCATTTTCTTACGAAATTCAAAAACATAAATACCGTAATTCCACAAATAAAGACCGGTATTCAAATAAACGCCGGGCCTCTGACAGTGGCCGGGGGCGTGGTCAACGCGGACAAATAAAGGCCGGTCTCAAATAGGCTATATGCACGCATAAGTTCCGCATTTGACGCAAGGATGCTCGTCAGTTTCCGGTTGGGGAGATTAAAGCGGAGGAAAACCGAGGAAAACGGGATTATGGCAGAGTCTTCAAAATGTACTGTCCTCCCGTCTTTGAAACGAAACTTTCATACGTTTAGATGTAATTTTATATATAGTTATGTTTATTTAATATTATTTTAAAAAGAAGCATAAACACAACGAGGTGTGTCTGTTTTGTCAGTTTTTGTGACTAACGCTTCTTTAGTATTACCATGGAGTATACAATTCAATATAAATTCTCGGTATTGCATTGGACTCTATGATCGGCGGAAGTTATCGAGCATCCTTGACCTTCACCGGAAATACCGCCGTGCATAGAGCCCATTAAGGCCGGGGAAAAATTAGTGTACACTCAAAGACGGACTCGCTCTGCGGTTGTCATATCACAACTATTCAGTGTTTTTAACCACATGTATATTTTAGGTTTCAGACATTTAAATAGATATGATTTATAGCAAAACAATACATTTATAGTTTGTAAAATACACAATGGTGTCTATGGAAGCAGCAATAACAATCCATTCAAATATATTTGGCGACGTGTTTTATTCATATCAGATACACAGTGTAAGTAACTATAAAGTTTACTCTATTCTTCTCCCAGTTCACCGGCCACTTACTTTCATGTATTTCGGGAGAAACTGAAGAATTCACGCGCTGTAACTTAACAAATCCAACAGGAATCTCCGAACTGCGGTGTCCATCTCACGTTACAGATCAAGATCATTTATAAAGGGTTTTAAACGACAAAACAAACTCACTTACACGGATTTGAGAGTCAGAATAGAAGATAGTTGATGACATGGTAAGCAAGTTTGTTAATATTTAGAAATAAAAGCGCTACATCTGTCATACAGCGCTATTTTGGCTGTGGTGAACACGTGCCAAGCATGACGCGTCACCATGGAAACTTGGCTGGCGGGCGGGCGGGGATCGCGAATTAGAAATAAAGGCCTGCCTCTAATAAAAGCCGGCTACCATCTGCAGTTCAGGTAAATAAAGGCCCCGGTCTTTATTTGAGGAATTACGGGTAGTGTATTGACGCTGTGGCGTGAGATCGCTCTGGCTCAGCTCAGCTCAGCTCAAGAGAAGCAGCAGCGCGGAGCGCACACGATCTCCTCTTCCGCCTTAATAATACCAGTTACAGCGCCAAATAAACATGAACGAGCATCTGAAAGTGTGCTAAAAGATAGAGTACAACTTATCGAAATCCGTATCTTTCACATGGAATCGCTCAATCGGTGTTTCAACCGTGGAAAGACGTCAGTAAAACGCTTGTAAACAATGTAATGTAACGCCACATTTACCTCAGAAAAAACATATCCAGTCCCATAAACTCGTTAGCTAGCTAGAAAAATAACTCTAGAGGAGCATTGTGCCTAATATATGCACCATATTACATATTCATTATAATTTTTTATATTTTTCAATATTTAATGCATGTTGTTTGAAAAAAATCGGGCAAGTTTTTATGCAGCCACCATTTAAATGTTTATATTTCATATAACTTTATTATTATAAAAAAAGTGTAATTTAGGTGTTTGTGTACAAATCAGGTAATTTTTACCTTCAATATTATAGTAGGCTAATGAAGCATAGTGGGCTACAACTGACTCCCAGTTTACAGCATTAGTTGAGATTTGTTTTTCTTGAGAAAATTTGCCATGTATTGTATGGAGCTAATAATATGACAAAATGATTTGAATTTGAATTGTGTAAATTTGAATTATTTGCAAGTGTAATCTAACTAAACTGAATTTTAAATAGTTCTGAATTTGAATTTTTTTGGAACGAATATTGAACATCTGAAATTTAACAAACTGAAAGGTTTTTATGGCTGAATTTTACAGACATGTATTTTCAAACAGCTAGTTTTTGTGTTCTGAATTCAAATACTGCAAAATTTCAGTTTAAAAAAATACGGATTCAAGTTTTCAAGATGAAGAAATTCGGAACGTCAAATTCAGTTTTCTCAAATTCAATGTCAAAAATTCAATGTCAAAAATTCAGGTCTTACAGAAAGTAGGTCACAGGGAAGAGTAGATGATCTCGGAAAAGTCGAACAGAGCATTTTGGCCAATTAGGGACTGCAGAAGTTTTCCAGCGCGAACGTGGTGGTTCAAGAGGTTGCCGCTCTCTGACTCTGATCATGAATCGCCCGGAGGTAAGTTAAACATGAATGATTTTGTGTTTGTTAGGTTAGCGTTCTCAGCACGTGATACATTTGTCTAAGCGGTCTCTGGTGTTTGTTTTAAAGTATATTTTGTGTAATATTTTGTGTAAAATTGATTAGAACGCCACCGTGTCTACTACACAGACAGGACGCGAGCGGCGCGAGCAAAACAAAAATGTATTAGTGCAAATTTCATTAAGTAAAATCACCAAAAGCCTTCAATCAAACTGAGATGACCCGGTTTTATACATAATGCCTACATAATGCAATTGTCCTTTCAATATTAAAGTCTTCTCTCCTGACTGATGACTGACTCAGTAATAAAGACTGTCTTTGCCGCCATCTAACATTACAGGCGAAATATTTTAACTTATGCTGCTGCTCACGGCCAGGGACTATTTTTTTTCCAGCGGAAGGTTGAAGGCTTTTGGTGATTTTACTTAATGAAAGTTGCACTAATACATTTTTGTTTTGCTTTATTATGATTATTGAGTGGCAATCGCTTTAGAAAAGCAATACACGGTACTCAAGGCTAGTGCTGTCTTGTGAATAAGTCACGTCTGAAGGGGTTGCACTTGCAAGCACTCCGGTTCGCGTCGTATTCACGATACAGCACCATAGCACACCCTCTCGTACCTTATGCTTACATGTACGACGCAATCTAGACCGGACGCGAGCGGTGCGACACGACCAGTGAAATCCCCAACAGCACACGATTACTCATCCTATTTCTGACCTAGTCCCAGCTCTTTACAACAGTCGCTTCAAGCACTGTTGCGCCGCTCGCGTCCTGTCTGTGTAGTAGACACGGTGGCGTTCTAATCAATTTTACACAAAATATTACACAAAATATACTTTAAAACAAACACCAGAGACCGCTTAGACAAATGTATCACGTGCTGAGAACGCTAACCTAACAAACACAAAATCATTCATGTTTAACTTACCTCCGGGCGATTCATGATCAGAGTCAGAGAGCGGCAACCTCTTGAACCACCACGTTCGCACTGGAAAACTTCTGCAGTCCCTAATTGGCCAAAATGCTCTGTTCGACTTTTCCGAGATCATCTACTCTTCCCTGTGACCTACTTTCTGTAAGACCTGAATTTTTGACATTGAATTTTTGACATTGAATTTTTGACATTGAATTTTTGACATTGAATTTTTGACATTGAATTTTTGACATTGAATTTTAGAAAACTGAATTTGACGTTCCGAATTTCTTCATCTTGAAAACTTGAATCCGTATTTTTTTAAACTGAAATTTTGCAGTATTTGAATTCAGAACACAAAAACTAGCTGTTTGAAAATACATGTCTATAAAATTCAGCCATAAAAACCTTTCAGTTTGTTAAATTTCAGATGTTCAATATTCGTTCCAAAAAAATTCAAATTCAGAACTATTTAAAATTCAGTTTTGTTAGATTACACTTGCAAATAATTCAAATTTACACAATTCAAATTCAAATCATTTTGTCATATTATTAGCTCCATATGTATTGTACCTGATATCCAATATAATCAATATTGAATCGAATTGTGAAATTTGTGTCAATATCCTGCCCTAACTTGAACAATGTAAAAACAGCATTTTAATAAAAAAAAAAAAAAAAGATTTATATTTTTATATACAGTATAATTGTGCTTAAAAAAAAAACAACTACACCTTATTCTTGTTTAAAAGCATTTACATAATATATATGAATGTATATGGAACGTGATAAAAAGGTGACCTTGAAATTGTGGCGTTAAAGGCGACGCGAGACGAGGAAAAATTTGAGTGCACCTAAATAAAAAAGTTAGGAGCACCAGTGCAACCAAGGCAAAAAGTTAGTCTGGAGCCCTGCATGCGCTTCTCTCTTCAGTTCTGGATCTGAGAACCGGGTCGGATCAGAACCTCCACTGTTCGGTCCTGTAGAGAATGCCAGTTTTAGGCACTTGATCCATAAACCGCGTCATCAGAGTCACTGAAAACATGATTCTGATGTCACTGTTCTAGCTGTAGTGAGTGTGTGATGTTGCAGTTTGAGCGTAAACAACACTCACACACTCACAGCTCACAGCAAAGGGAGAGATTCGCTTTTAGAAATCGCTTTTTAACCCTCTGGGGTCCTTCATTTCAGAGTCACACTCAGGACCTTCGGGTCCAAATGGGCCGGAAGGGGTGGGATTAATATTTATTTAAAAAAAAAATATATATATTATTTTTTTTTTTTACTTGTTTTTTATAATATTTTTTCTTTTCTTTTTTGGTGTTTTGAGATAATTTCAAAAATAAAAATGATTTATAATTAATATTAATGCAATAATTATGACCCATTTTTTCCCCATTGAATATAATAGAAATTTAAGGCGAGACACTACAGGTGAATAGGGTAATTTTTTTAACTAGCAGATATCACCATGAAACTTTCCCAGTTGATTACCTACATTAAGATGAGAAAAAAATGTATTACAAGTTTTCTGTAATTTAATGTTTAAATATGCAAATTAGGTATTATCTAATAAAATATGCACTAATTTGCATATATTTCAAAAAATGAAATCTGAGTATTGGATAAAGCCAGGTTCAAAATTCTTTTTTCATTGTGTTCACATATTAGATGGGAAAAAAATTACAGAGGGATTTATGGATTTATGGATATCTACTTTTGTTATCCTATAAATCAGAATATACTGTCAATAGCCTTAAAAAAATGATTTTTGCCATGTTTTCTGGAATAAAATGTTATATAAATCGGGCTAGGAATAATATATTTACAAATCCCTCTGTAAATGTCTTCATAATATAACTAGGTACAAGACTGGAAAGTTTGGTGTATATGGGTGCTACCGAAGTGGAGTTTTCTCACTTTGAGTTTGAGAGAACAGTCATTTTGAGAAAACGGGCTTTAAAGATTTAGCATCAGCCAATGAGATTGCGCATTTGCGCCCTTTTACTTTCACGATTGGTTGCTGATAAAAAGGAAATGACCATATTTGGATCCGACAGCATTGTACAAGAGAGAGAGAGCTTTCTAACGGTGTGTGTGATGACAGGGTGCAGATCGCGATCGCGGAGCAACGGATGATTTACAACGCCAACTTTTGATGAATTTATGAGAAATCTACAGACGCAAACAGACAAAGTGTAGTAAAATAAAGACCTAAATGTGTATTTCAGACTTTTTTTCACCACAAGTCTGAAAGAAGACATGTTTTTGAAGATAAATATCTCGAAATCTCAAAATTGACCAGTAAAAAAAAAACTATGTTTTTGCCTGCCGTGTCTCGCCTTAAAAAAAATATTTTTTTTATTTTATTTTTTTTTAAGCTGTATTTCATTTTAGAGTCAAGCCTAGGCCTCATGAAAGCAATTTTTGAAATGAGATGGATGCCATCTGGTGGACAAACTGAGCATTTTAAAAATTCAAAACCCATATGTAATCTGAATTTATTAGTGTGTATGTGTATAATAGTGTGTGTGTGTGTGTGTGTGTGTGTGTGTGTGTGTGTGTGTGTGTGTGTGTGGATGTGTCTGTTTTGCACTCTTGATGTTTTATAGATTCACCCCTTCACTGTTGTGTGCTTTTTTTCTGGATCGTGGCTGATTTGTAGTTTGTACGCACAAAATAACTCTGTATTTTCACATTTTTGCCAATTTCCCATTCATTTCCTATGCGGGTCCATTTGGACCCGAAGGTCCTGAGTGTGACTATTTTTTTTACAACCACTTAGACTATTCAAATCCTGTCCCCAATTTTGTGGGGTGTTCATATGCCAAGTTCCAACAAAGTCACCAAATTTCGGACCATTCCGATAAAGCAATGATTTAAAAAAAAATAAAAAATTAAATGCTTCGGGTCCATTTGGGCCGAAGGACCCCAGAGGGTTAAAGGGTTCGTTCACCCGAAAATGATGTCATTAATGACTCTCCCTCGTGTCGCTACAAGCCCGTCTGACCTCCGTTCATCTTCAGGACACAGTTTAAGATATTTTAGATTTAGTCCGAGAGCTTTCTGTCCCTCCAGTGTAAATGTGTGTACGGTATACTGTCCTTGTCCAGAAAGGAAATAAAGACATCATCAAAGTAGTCCATGTGACATCAGTGGGTTAGTTAGAGTGTGTTGAAGCATCGAAAATACATTTTGGTCCAAAAATAACCAAAACTAGGCCTAAAACATCTTAAACTGTGTCCTGAAGATGAACAGAGGTCAGACGGGCTTGGGAGCGACACGAGGGAGAGTCATTATGACATAATTTTTGGGTGAACGAACCCTTTAAGGACTACAACAAACGGCAACATTTTTCTGACCCCAATTGTGCTTGTTTTAAGCAAAAACTCACTTAATTTTGTTTTATTTAATCAGAAAACAAGATATAATTTCTTATGTCATTTCACTCATCTAGTAAATGCTTCTTGATTAATTTTTTTTTAGATATTTGGACTGAAAACAAGACAAATATACTAAGTTAGAAAAGCATTTTTTGCAGTGTGAGCAAAAGAGACTTAAAAATAATCGTAATTATTCCAGACGTTTGATGCTTTGTCGAGGCTGTGGCTTGCAGGATTTGAACATTACTTTTTTGCAGTGCGTTTATGTGATCACAAACCTCTCTCGCTCCCCTTACATGTTGTTCTCGTTCCTCTAGACAGTAAAAGCAGGACGAGCGGGCGTCTCAGCCACGGGATCCCTCAGGTCCCTCACATGCGAGGCCCGTCTGAACTGGATTGTTTTCGGAGGTCGTTGCCTGTGTATGAGCGTCAG
Organism: Rhinichthys osculus; assembly: GCA_029959095.1. Lineage (NCBI taxonomy): Eukaryota > Metazoa > Chordata > Actinopteri > Cypriniformes > Leuciscidae > Rhinichthys > Rhinichthys osculus. Next base: position 1,113,468 of record JARWKJ010000004.1, read on the forward strand.
GACGAGCTGGTCCAGACCATCAGGGAGAACCAGGTGGTGCTGGTCCTGGGGGAGACCGGCTCAGGCAAAACCACTCAGGTCAGGACTGTAAAACACTTCTGAGTCATCATAACCCTGGCCGGACATGTGTCTTTTGTTGTTCGGAGGACATGGCGCTCTTTGGAACATTTTTTAAATGAATGGTCTGAAACTTGGTAAAGGTTTTGGCACTTGCTGTGTGAACGCGCACACACACACACATACACACACACACCATGGCCATGACTGGAACAGGTTAAATGGTCCTGATAACAACAGTCACACTTGTGCTCCTCGCGGTCAGAAATGCCGCATTGGAAATGAATGCGAGACGAGTTTCCTCTAGTGGAAGCGTTTGGAACTGCAGCCGAACAACATCTCACTGAACGCTCGTTTACTGAGAGATCAGCCTCACATGCGGAACACACTGGGGGAGAGTTACGGCTGAGATTAGCTCACTTTTAGAGGGAAACGGGCTTTGGAGAATATAACAATTGAAAATAGTATTTTTGTGCATTTTTCATGACAATAAACGTAAAATTCTGTAACTTAAGTTCACTTTTTAAAACTTTTTGTCACTTTAAAAATATAATCTGCAAGTGTCGTGTTTGAGAAGAGATCAAACTTCAGTCTGTCGCTCTAAAGCGTTCCAGATTTACCACAGTTTAAGCTGGACATTAAATTATCAGCTCTACGCTCAAAGAGTGAATACATGGATTATAAATACAGCGAAAATATAATTTACTACCATAAAATCCCCTAAAAATACTAAATATTAAATAAAAAACATTATCAAACTAAAATATAGTACATTATTTCATTTAAAAAAACAACAACCCTTTTGCGACCTTATGGACATAATTTGTCTTTTTCAGTTTATTTTTTTTTTGGATAATTCTCCCTGTGTTAATGCCAACTGCATACATTTTGGTGCATGTGTGTATTTATATTGGAATTGTACGATTTCACCCCTATTTCCTTTAAAAAATCTATTTTGCACTAGTTACACAAAATAGTTCCTCTCAGGACCTTAAGAACAAAAATGTCCCCATTTTAATCCCAGGGCCTTTTAACTATAAAATGATGCAATCTTTGTTAATTAGGCTTTCCTTCTGTTGGAAAGGCTTCAAAATGTACATCTGTACTATTTTTTACCAGACGGCGCCATTTTCTCAGGTTTGGGCTATAAAGCAAATACTCAATGTATTCCTGTTTTCTGCTTATGGATATTATAAAGCCAATTAGATAAATTATCCAGCTATGATTGTGTGGGGATGTCAGAGTGTGGTTTGTACGTGTATAAAAAAATGTGTGTGTATGCTTGTATCTAATGGGGAAAATGTGTTACTGCGCCCAAACAAAGCTAATCTTTTGAGATATCAACCTCAAATTTGGAACAAGACTTGTTTAGATGAATGTCTTTGATTTTGTAGCAGTTTTAAAGTTCAACATGTTTCATAACATATATATTTTATATAAAATATGGTTCATAAATCATTTTCATAAACTTCACATGAGAATAAATCGGTCTGATCTCGGTGTTCCTCTCCCAGATCCCCCAGTTCCTCCTGGACGACTGCAGTGGGAATGGGATTCCCTGCCGGATCTTTTGCACTCAGCCCAGGAGACTAGCGACGATCGCGGTGGCGGAGCGTGTGGCGGCCGAGCGCGGAGAGAAGATCGGGCAGACCGTCGGCTATCAGATCCGCCTGGAGAGCAGGTCAGCAGCTCCTCAACTCCACATCGCTGTCTTTACCATTGGCAGACTGGCCATCTAGAGTTAGGAGTGTGCCTCAAATCCTACACGGCAGAAAAAGCTTTTCTTACTCAGTGTTTGTGTCTAGTTTCCAGTCCAAATATCTAAAAATTCTCAAATCAAGATGCGTTTACTAGATGAGTGAAATGCCATAAGATATTAAGTCTTGTTTTCCGGGGAAATAAATCAAAATGAAGTGAGTTTTTGCCTAAAACTAGGAAAAATATCGGTCAGAAAAATAATCTTGTTTCTGTTTGAATTAACTTTTTTTTTACCCCATTGGCAGATAATTTTGCTTTTTTTAAGCAAAACTCACTTAATTTTGATTTATTTCCCCAGAAAACAAAACATAATTTAGCTTTTTTTTTTTTTTAGCAGCAACTCTTTTGAGGCATTTTACTCATCTAGTAAACGCATCTTGATTTGAGAATTTTTAGATATTTGGACTGATAACAAGACAAAAATACTGAGTAAGAAAAGCTTTTCTTGCAGTGCATTATGGGCTAAAACTAAATTCGGAGCCTTTACCCCGTCAACACAAGACGAGATTGTAAGTATGCAGCCGAAACTGCTGGTCTGTGTTACCCGCCTCAGTGTCCCTTTGTTTCGCCTCCAGCGAACGCCGTGACGTAATGACCAGAATCGTCTGCATCTAAACGACTGCGAATGTGCTGATGAATTCTGGGTATGTGCTTCTCCTCAGAGTCTCTCCTAAAACCCTGTTGACGTTCTGCACGAGTGGAGTTCTGCTAAGGACGCTCATGGCCGGAGACGACGCGATGTCTATGGTCACGCACGTCATTGTGGTGAGAATTTTTCGGCAACACTTTACTTGAAGGGGTGTGCATAAGACTGACATGACACCTTCATAATCATGACTGGACACATGACATGAATATGAAGGAGGGTTTATGCATGTTTATGACAACTGTCATTAACCCCTTAAGTGTCACGGGCCCACCGGTGGGCCCAAATCCTTTACATTTTTAAAACAGTAATATCCTATACTAAACCTAAACTAATCTTGACAAACTATATATCATTTGAAAGCTTACAATCTCTAGTTTCCATATTTGGTGATTGATTTTCAAAATAAATTACAGAGGAGCCGTAATTTATCAATTTGCAACAATAATGTTTTCATACTCTCAGACCTTTATTTTGAAATAGTGATGAACATGAAAAATCATGAAAGAAGGGTAGAAACCTCAGTTTGTTTTCATGCCAAGAGTTCAAAAGATAGCATCCATTCAATTATTTTTTTTAAAAAAGGTCTGAATTTAATTTTTTATATAAAGAAAAAAATTATATGATGTGGCAGGAAGCTAAAACGCACATGCGTGTTCTTTTTATGTTTCTTAGATGTTGAACTCATATCAAAATCTGCCAAACTTCTCATATTACTTATGAATAGGATGTCTACTTCATAAATTGTAGGAAAATTGTGGAAATAATGGTTCATATCACTCAAAACACATTCGGAAATGGAGGCACCCTTATATGGGCAGTAATGGAGTCTGGTTGGCATCTAGTGAAAAAGTTTGGTACTGCGCCCAAACAAAATCTTACTGAAAGCTCATTTTTTGAGATATCAACCTAAAATTTGAAACACAACTTGTTCAGATTTTTGGCTTTGATTTTTTTGCAGTTTTAGAGTCGCCCAGGTTTTGAAAATATGTATTTTATATAAAATATGAATATTTAAATTTTTTACATTGTACATTTTCATTAACTCAAACTTCTATAACTTTTTTCTGTTTCACTTTCTTAATTTATTTCACTTCTACAAAAATCTGCCAAATGTCTTCTTTAAAACAAGACCAATCTTACGTCTATATTCCAAAGCATTCTTGAATTACAACCATTTAAGTTCGAAATGTGCATTTTCATGTATATTCAAAAAAAGGGGGGTGACACTTAATTAAGTGTCATTCGCTCAATTGTGACATTTTTAATGCAAATATGACATTGTTTGAGATGTCTTGTTATGACACCTTGACATTATCAAGACAACACAACCTGTCATAAACATGTCATAAACATGACATAGCAGAGGGGTAAGAAAAATAATCTTGTTTCTGTTTGAATTAAGATTTTTTACCCCACTGGCAGATAATTTTGCTTGTTTTATGCAAAAACTCACTTAATTTTGATTTATTTCCCCAGAAAACAAGACATAATATCTTATGTTATTTTACTCATCTAGTAAACGCATCTTGATTTAAGAATTTTTAGATATTTGGACTGGAAACTAGACACAAACACTGAGTAAGAAAAGCTTTTTTGGCAGTGAATGTTTTAAAATCACTTTTCCTGTGAGCGCAGTACACAGTCATATTGAAATGCTCACAAAGGAGTCGATAAGATAAGAGGAATCGATATACCAAGTGTCCGACTCCCGACCCTGATCCGCATGATGATTGTGCTCCTGTAGGACGAGGTGCACGAGCGAGACGGCCTGACGGACTTCTTGCTCACGAAGATGAAGGACATGCTTCAGAAGATGCCGTCGCTAAAGCTAATCCTGTCTAGCGCCGCGCTGGACGTCAGTCTGTTCATCAGATACTTCGGCGCGTGTCCCGTGATTCACAGTATGAAACATGGTTTATTCAAGCTGGAAAAACACACCTACAGTCAAACCAAAAATGTATTCAAACACCATTTCTCACATTATCTCAGTTTATTCGCTATAGTTTAGAAAATGGTGATAAATATGAGCAGAACTCAGTGGATATTTGACTGGTTTTGTCCGTCCTTCTGTTAGACTCTCACACATGAATTATGTTGAATATCTGTCAGCTGTTAAATTTAACTACACAATTAGATAATACCAGTTTAGCTCAACCAGTGACCAAGCAATGCTTCATGTTGTTCAGCGTGTGTGTGAAAAGAGCATTAGCAATTACAGAAAACACACTTCAGCAAAACATCATCAGCTCAAAGTGGAGGAATCAATTCTGGTCCCAGATGTTTATAAATGTTACTGGTATGAGGAATATTTGTGTATAATATCTCACAGTTTACTTTATTCTGCTCTCCTCACTTACATAAATGAGCTATAGTGTCCTGCACACACTAGTGAACAAATATCACAAAATATATCTGGTGTCTGACAAATATTTGGTTTGACTGTACATCAGTTCTTTAATACTTCCTTAAATTTGCATTTTAATTACAATTCTGTGCCACCTCAATTCAAATTAATAACTTTTTAATTCTGATTGGATCACGACCCTGATAAACATCAAACATGAATGTTAGTGTGATAATGTGGTGTTTTGAAATGAGAGAGTTGAATAATAACGTTGAGTTTTCTTTGAAGTCGAAGGTTGTCCATACGAGGTCAAGCAACTCTTTCTGGAGGATATTCTGCGAACCACCGGATACACCAACAAAGACATGATTAAATACAAGAAGGAGGCGCAGAAAGGTGACGCTTACAGCTCAGACACAGTAGCGCTCTCTTCCGCTCAGCAAGGCTGCGTTTATTTCATCAAATATACAGTAAAAATGTGAAATATTATTCTAATGTAAATCAGCTGTTCTCTATGTGAATATACAGTAAAGTGTAATTTATTCCTGTGAATTTCCAGCATCATTACTCCAGTCTTCAGTGTCACATGATCCTTCAGAAATCACTCTAATATGATGATCTGATGATCAAGAAACATTAAACACTTCATATTTTTGACCACAAAATATCCTTTAAATGGTATTCAATGCAAAACAAAAATGAAAAATATAAGTAGCCTGTAAAATAAATATGAATTATTGTGGCATTAATTAGCCCACAAACAATATTTATTTTAAAGCCTGAACGAATTTATTTAAAGAAGAACTGAAACCCGGGCCTGTGTGTTCCCCTTCAGAGGAGCGGCAGCAGTCGTCCCTGACGGAGTGGTGTGAGTCCCATCAGGCCGACCCGGACCCGGAGCCGGCCCGGGAAAGGACGCCATCTTGTGTCCTGCAGGAGAACGACCTCCTGGACGACGGCGGAGACAGTGTCTTCAGCCAGATGGTCTCTTCTTATGCTCTTTCTCACATGATTACTCAGTGGTTACGCTTACCTGCAACCAAATAATACGTTAGTAATGTGAATGACGGCTCAATTCATGTAAACGCCTTAACCCTCTGGGGTCCTTCATTTCAGAGTCACACTCAGGACCTTCGGGTCCAAATGGGCCGGAAGGGTGGGATTAATATTGATTAAAAAAAATCATCTTTTTTTTTTTAAATTTTTTTTTTATAATATTTTTTCTTTTCTTTTTTGGTGTTTTGAGATAATTTCAAAAATAAAAATGATTTATAATTAATATTAATGCAATAATTATGACCCATTTTTTCCCCATTGAATATAATAGAAATTAAAAAAAAAAATTTTTTTTTTTTTTTTTTTTAAAGCTGTATTTCATTTTAGAGTCAAGCCTAGGCCTCATGAAAGCAATTTTTGAAATGAGATGGATGCCATCTGGTGGACAAACTGAGCATTTTAAAAATTCAAAACCCATATGTAATCTGAATTTATTAGTGTGTATGTGTATAAAAGTGTGTTTGTGTGTGTGTGTGTGTGTGTGTGTGTGGATGTGTCTGTTTTGCACTCTTGATGTTTTATAGATTCACCCCTTCACTGTTGTGTGCTTTTTTTCTGGATCGTGGCTGATTTGTAGTTTGTACGCACAAAATAACTCTGTATTTTCACATTTTTGCCAATTTCCCATTCATTTCCTATGCGGGTCCATTTGGACCCGAAGGTCCTGAGTGTGACTATTTTTTTTACAACCACTTAGACTATTCAAATCCTGTCCCCAATTTTGTGGGGTGTTCATATGCCAAGTTCCAACAAAGTCACCAAATTTCGGACCATTCCGATAAAGCAATGATTTAAAAAAAAAAATATTTAAATGCTTCGGGTCCATTTGGGCCGAAGGACCCCAGAGGGTTAATCGATCCAAATTAAATATCGATCGGATTCAAAGGGGCGTTTTATTCTTTTTCTAAACCTATCGAGAGAACATGTAAACACTTGATCGGATTGAGAACCGAAACTGAAAGCACTGCGCATGTGCAATGACGTAGAAATAGCGTAATGATGTAGAGAAATTACATAGAAATAGCGCAATGACGTAGAAACAGCGAAATTACGTAGAAATAGCATAATGACGTAGAAATAGCATAATGACGTAAAAATATCGTAATGACGTAGAAATAGCGTAATGATGTAGAAATAGCATAATGACGTAAAAATATCGTAATGACGTAGAAATAGCGTAATGACGTAGAAATAGCATAATGACGTAAAAATATCGTAATGACGTAGAAATAGCGTAATGATGTAGAAATAGCATAATGACGTAAAAATATCGTAATGACGTAGAAATAGCTCAATGATGTAAAAATAGCATAATGACGTAAAAATATCGTAATGACGTAGAAATAGCGTAATGATGTAGAAATAGCGTAATGACGTAGAAATAGCGTAATGATGTAGAAATAGCGTAATGACGTAGAAATAGCGTAATGATGTAGAAATAGCATAATGACGTAAAAATATCGTAATGACGTAGAAATAGCATAATGACGTAGAAATACAGTAATGACGTAGAAATAGCGTAATGATGTCGAAATAAGCATAATGACGTAAAAATATCGTAATGATGTAGAAATAGCGTAATGATGTAGCGAAATTACGTAGAAATAGCGCAATGACGTAGAAATGGCGTAATGACGTAGAAATAGCATAATGACGTAGAAATAGCGTAATGATGTAGAAATAGCATAATGACGTAAAAATATCGTAATGACGTTGAAATAGCGTAATGATGTAGAAATAGCATAATGACGTAAAAATATCGTAATGACGTAGAAATAGCGTAATGATGTAGAAATATCGTAATGACGTAGAAATAGCGTAATGATGTAGAAATAGCGTAATGACGTAGAAATAGCGTAATGACGTAGAAATAGCGTAATGACGTAGAAATAGCATAATGACGTAGAAATAGCATAATGACGTAGAAATAGCGTAATGACGTAGAAATAGCGTAATGATGTAGAAATAGCATAATGACGTAAAAATATCGTAATGACGTAGAAATAGCGTAATGATGTAGAAATAGCATAATGACGTAAAAATATCGTAATGACGTAGAAATAGCGTAATGATGTAGAAATATCGTAATGACGTAGAAATAGCGTAATGATGTAGAAATAGCATAATGACGTAAAAATATCGTAATGACGTAGAAATAGCGTAATGATGTAGAAATAGCATAATGACGTAGAAATATCGTAATGATGTAGAAATAGTGTAATGATGTAGAAATAGCATAATGGCGTAAAAATATCGTAATGACGTGGAAATAGCGAAATGATGTAGAAATAGCATAATGACGTAGAAATAGCGTAATGACGTAGAAATAGCATAATGACGTAGAAATAGCGTAAAGACGTAGAAATAGCGTAATGATGTAGAATTAGCATAATGACGTAAAAATATCGTAATGACGTAGAAATAGCGTAATGATGTAGCGAAATTACGTAGAAATAGCGCAATGACGTAGAAATGGCGTAATGATGTAGAAATAGCGTAATGACGTAGAAATAATGACGTAGAAATAGCGTAATGACGTAGAAATAGCGTAATGACGTAGAAATAGCGTAATGAAGCAGAAGCTGTGCATGTGAACGCAGCCGCTGTCCGTCAGCCATTCCTCCGCTCACGTGTCTCAAGCGCTTCTTTTCTGCACGTTCTCAGAGCGAGAAGGACGTGGCCACGCTAGAGCCGTGGCTCCTCAGGGAAATGGACGCCTGCATCTCAAACATTTTCTTGAACCAAGACGCTGACGCCTTCATACAGCTCTTCAATCTCATCCTGAACGAGAACATCAGTGGTAATGAAGTCGCACACACACACACTCAAACACTCTCTGAGCTGAAGTGGTGTGTGTGTGTTCGTCACGTGTTTGTGCTCTCTCAGTGGATTACAGGCACAGCGAGACGAGCGCCACTGCTCTGATGGTGTCCTCGGGTCGAGGGTTCCTCTGTCAGATGGAGCAACTGCTCAGCATGGGCGCAAACGTCAACATCAGAGCCTCCAACGGCTGGTGAGACGACGCATATCCTTATAAATATATACATACATGTTAACCGAAATAAATACAATGTAAGTCCCCCTGTAGTCAATCATTTTATCCCTTAAAACTCATATTTGATCACCAGTGTAATTCGACACCCTTGCCTCATTTAGTATGCGTGGTTCTATGAATATGCAAATGAGCCCCGCCTCCACTCACTCGCTCAGCTCAGAGATCCACTGGTTGACGATCACATGTTGATCTGATTGGTTACAAGGTATATATAAACACAAAATGTGATGTTAGATGCGATTTATATACGATTAATCGATTTGACAGCACTACTAATAAACAAAAATTAGTTCAAAAAACATATAGACAAAAAAAAAAATTGTGGACAAAAACAACAAAATTTCAAAAAACTTTATCTAAAATTATAGTGAAAATAGACTTACACTTTATTCAAAATATTAACAAAATTATAATAGTATACCAAATCTACTAATATAAAATATTAAAAAACGTAAAGGTGGCTTTTCTCATCTTAGTTTAGTTTCTGCGGGTCTTAAATCTTAAATTCATAAAGTCGTGGCATTAAATTATGCAATATTAGTGTTGTTTTCCAGCACAAATATCTAAACATTCTTAAATCAAGATACATTTTCTGAGCCCACTGGCAAATATTTACTTATTAATTTTTTTAGCCAGCAAATAACATAAACTAAAACAAATAAATAAGAATGAATAGACTAATATATTAAAATTATTTTAAACATATAATATATTAGTTATTTTACATATTTAAAACTAACAAACTAAAAAAAAAGACAAAAAAACAACAACAAACTGATTATAACTTATAAATTGAAATCATAGTAAAAATTCTAATTACTAACAAAAACTATAATAGTATATCAATTATATCAATATATTATATATTAGTATGTAAAGCACTTTTGTGAGCTTCTGCTAATGTAATGTTTACTTCAGGACGGCTCTCGACTGGGCGAAACGCTTCAAGCAACCCGAGGCTGTAGATCTGCTGGAGTCTCACATGTAAGAACTGCGTGTGTGTGTGTGTGTGTGTGTGTGTGTGTTTGTCGCTCTGTGTGTGTGTGTGTGTGATGGGCAGGTTTAGGGCTCGGGTTAGTGTGTGTGTGTGATGGGTAGGTTTAGGGGTTGGGTTAGTGTTTGTGTGTGTGTGTGTGTGTGTTTGTCGCTCTGTGTGTGTGTGATGGGCAGGTTTAGGGCTCGGGTTAGTGTGTGTGTGTGTGTGTGTGTGTGATGGGCAGGTTTAGGGGGTCGGGTTAGTGTGTGTGTGTGGGTGTGTGTGTGATGGGCAGGTTTAGGGGTTGGGTTAGTGTGTGTGTGTGTGTGTGTGTGTGATGGGCAGGTTTAGGGCTCGGGTTAGTGTGTGTGTGTGTGTGTGTGTGTATGTCTGTGTGATGGGCAGGTTTAGGGGTTGGGTTAGTGTGTGTGTGTGGGTGTGTGTGTGATGGGCAGGTTTAGGGGTTGGGTTAGTGTGTGTGTGTGTGTGTGTGATGGGCAGGTTTAGGGCTCGGGTAAGTGTGTGTGTGTGTGTGTGTGTTTGTGTGTGTGTGTTTGTTTGTCGCTCTGTGTGTGTGTGTGTGTGTGTAATGGGTAGGTTTAGGGGTTGGGTTAGTGTGTGTGTGTGTGTGTGTGTGTGTGATGGGCAGGTTTAGGGGTCGGGTTAGTGTGTGTGTGTGTGTGTGTGTGTGTGATGGGTAGGTTTAGGGGTTGGGTTAGTGTGTGTGTGTGTGTGTGTGTGTGTGTGTTTGTCGCTCTGTGTGTGTGTGTGTGTGATGGGCAGGTTTAGGGCTCGGGTTAGTGTGTGTGTGTGTGTGTGTGTGTGATGGGCAGGTTTAGGGGTTGGGTTAGTGTGTGTGTGTGTGTGTGTGTGTGTGTGATGGGCAGGTTTAGGGCTCGGGTTAGTGTGTGTGTGTGTGTGTGTGTGTGTGTGTGTGTGATGGGTAGGTTTAGGGGTTGGGTTAGTGTGTTTGTGTGTGTGTGTGTGTGTGTTTGTCGCTCTGTGTGTGTGTGTGTGTGTGTGTGATGGGCAGGTTTAGGGCTCGGGTTAGTGTGTGTGTGTGTGTGTGTGTGTGTGTGTGATGGGCAGGTTTAGGGGTTGGGTTAGTGTGTGTGTGTGTGTGTGTGTGATGGGCAGGTTTAGGGCTCGGGTTAGTGTGTGTGTGTGTGTGTGTGTGTGTGTGTGTGTGTGATGGGCAGGTTTAGGGGTCGGGTTAGTGTGTGTGTGTGGGTGTGTGTGTGATGGGCAGGTTTAGGGGTTGGGTTAGTGTGTGTGTGTGTGTGTGTGTGTGTGTGTGATGGGCAGGTTTAGGGCTCGGGTTAGTGTGTGTGTGTGTGTGTGTGTGTGTGTGTGTGTGTGTGTGTGTATGTCTGTGTGATGGGCAGGTTTAGGGCTCGGGTTAGTGTGTGTGTGTGGGTGTGTGTGTGATGGGCAGGTTTAGGGGTTGGGTTAGTGTGTGTGTGTGTGATGGGCAGGTTTAGGGCTCGGGTTAGTGTGTGTGTGTGTGTGTGTGTGTGTTTGTTTGTCGCTCTGTGTGTGTGTGTGTATGATGGGTAGGTTTATGGGTTGAGTTAGTGTGTGTGTGTGTGTGATGGGCAGGTTTAGGGGTCGGGTTAGTGTGTGTGTGTGTGTGTGTGTGTGTGATGGGTAGGTTTAGGGGTTGGGTTGTGTGTGTGTGTGTGTGTGTGTGTGTGTGTGTGTGTGTGTGTGTGTGTGTGATGGGCAGGTTTAGGGGTTGGGTTAGTGTGTGTGTGTGTGTGTGTGTGATGGGCAGGTTTAGGGCTCGGGTTAGTGTGTGTGTGTGTGTGTGTGTGTGTGTGTGTGTGTGTGTGTGTGTGTGTGATGGGCAGGTTTAGGGGTCGGGTTAGTGTGTGTGTGTGGGTGTGTGTGTGATGGGCAGGTTTAGGGGTTGGGTTAGTGTGTGTGTGTGTGTGTGTGTGTGTGTGATGGGCAGGTTTAGGGCTCGGGTTAGTGTGTGTGTGTGTGTGTGTGTGTGTGTGTGTGTGTGTGTGTATGTCTGTGTGATGGGCAGGTTTAGGGCTCGGGTTAGTGTGTGTGTGTGGGTATGTGTGTGATGGGCAGGTTTAGGGGTTGGGTTAGTGTGTGTGTGTGTGATGGGCAGGTTTAGGGCTCGGGTTAGTGTGTGTGTGTGTGTGTTTGTTTGTCGCTCTGTGTGTGTGTGTGTATGATGGGTAGGTTTATGGGTTGAGTTAGTGTGTGTGTGTGTGTGATGGGCAGGTTTAGGGGTCGGGTTAGTGTGTGTGTGTGTGTGTGTGTGTGTGATGGGTAGGTTTATGGGTTGGGTTGTGTGTGTGTGTGTGTGTGTGTGTGTGTGTGTGTGATGGGCAGGTTTAGGGGTCGGGTTAGTTTGTGTGTGTGTGATGGGTAGGTTTAGGGGTTGGGTTGTGTGTGTGTGTGTGTGATGGGCAGGGTTAGTGTAAGGGGACAGAATATACAGTTTGTACAATATAAAAACCATTACGTCTATGGAGAGTCCCCGACAAAGATAGTAAACCAGACGTGTGTGTGTGTGTGTGTGTGTGTGTGTGCAGATGGGGTGTTGAGGCGGGTCGTCTGGACGAGGCGTCTCTGGTCCAGTCCTCCGCATCTGATCTGAGCTCTGAGGACCAGGAGCGTCTCAAAGCGTATCATCACAGCTTCGACGACGAGAAGGTGGACCTCGACCTCGTCCTGCACCTGCTCTTCAACATCTGCCAGAGCTCCGACGAGGGTGAGGCTCAAGCAGAGGATCCGCTCACGCCAGAATTACTGTGTTCACGTCTTTCTTTCTTCAGTTGGAAAGAAATTAAGGTTTTTGAGGAACACACTCCAGGTGTTTCTCCATATAGTGACTTCAATGGGGTCCAACGGGTCGAAGGTCCAGATGTGAGTTTCAGTGCAGCTTCAAAGTCTCGACACGATCCAGCCGAGGAATAAGAGTCTGATCTAGACAAACCAGCCGCCATTTATAACAAAATACACATTTATATACTTTATAACCACTAATGCTGGTCTTCCACGAGCTGTGATGCGACACACGTTACGTGATCAGGGTGAAAGGTCAAGCGGGACGTAGGCGTAAGAACAGACGTAGTGTTTACAAAGCCGTGCACAAAGACTAAGACAAACGCCATTTACAAAATAAATAAATAAATAAAAGGTAAAACAACGATGTGAGCAATTTTGAAGTTGGAGGAGAAAATGAGATGGAGTTGTTCGCCCTATCCTACATTTATGAGCCGAACACGCTTGACCTTTCACCCTGATCACGTAACGTGTGTCGCATCACAGCTCGTGGAAGACCAGCATTAGTGGTTATAAAGTATATAAATGTTTATTTTGTTATAAATGTCGGCTGGTTTGTCTAGATCAGACTCTTATTCCTCGGCTGGATCGTGTCGAGACTCTGAAGCTGCACTGAAACTCACATCTGGACCTTCGACCCGTTGGACCCCATTGAAGTCACTATATGGAGGAAATGAGGAATGTTTTCCTCAAAAACCTTCATTTCTTTCCGACTGAAGAAAGAAAGACTTGAACATCTTGGATGACGTGCGGGAGAGTAAATTATCAAGAAATTTTAATTCTTAAGTGAACTCCTCCTTTAAACACACTCACACATCAGCATAATCATACTCAGAAGGAGCTTTATTTATGTGTGTTTTGTCCTCAGGCGCGGTGTTGATTTTCCTGCCCGGCTACGATGAGATCGTGTCTCTGAGAGATCGCATCGTCTTTGATGATAAAAGGTTCACGGATCACCAGCAAAGGTGTGTGAGTGTGTGTAGTGTGTGTTTCCTTCGGTTCTAATGCAATATTCAGCTGGACATAATGCAGGGACTAGATTTTATACAGGGTGTTTTCAATTTTGCTTCCCCCATAAAAAAGATAATTGCGAGTTTATATCTCACAATTCGAAGTCAATAAAAATGTCAGAAATGTAGGACATAAACTTGGAATTGCGGGAAATTAAGTCAGAATTTTGTGAGATATAAACTCGGAATTGCGTAAAATAAAATAAAAATTGTGAGATATAAACTGGGAATTGTGAGAGATAAACTGGGAATTGTGAGAGATAAACTGGGAATTGTGAGAGATAAACTGGGAATTGTGAGAGATAAACTGGGAATTGTTGGGAAAAAAATATAAATTGTGAGAGATAAACTGGGAATTGTGAGAGATATACTGGGAATTGTGAGAGATAAACTGGGAATTGTTGGGAAAAAAATATAAATTGTGAGATATAAACTTGGAATTGTGAGAGAAAAACTGGGAATTGTGAGAGATAAACTGGGAATTGTGAGAGATAAACTGGGAATTGCGTAAAATAAAATAAAAATTGTGAGATATGAACTTGGAATAGTGAGAGATAAACTGGGAATTGTGAGAGATAATCTTGGAATTGTGAGAGATAATCTTGGAATTGTGAGAGATAAACTTGGAATTGTGAGAGATAAACTGGGAATTGTGAGAGATAAACTGGGAATTGTTGGGAAAAAATCTAAATTGTGAGAGATAAAATGGTAATTGTGAGAGATAAACTGGGAATTGTTGGGAAACAAATCTAAATTGTGAGAGATAAACTGGGAATTGTGAGAGATAAACTTGGAATTGTGAGAGATAAACTGGGAATTGTGAGAGATAAACTGGGAATTGTGAGAGATAAACTTGGAATTGTGAGAGATAAACTGGGAATTGTGAGAGATAAACGTGGAATTGTGAGAGATAAACTGGGAATTGTGAGAGATAAACTTGGAATTGTGAGAGATAAACTGGGAATTGTTGGGAAAAAAATCTAAATTGTGAGAGATAAAATGGTAATTGTGAGAGATAAACTGGGAATTGTTGGGAAAAAAATCTAAATTGTGAGAGATAAACTGGGAATTGTGAGAGATAAACTTGGAATTGTGAGAGATAAACTGGGAATTGTTGGGAAAAAAATCTAAATTGTGAGAGATAAACTGGGAATTGTGAGAGATAAACTGGGAATTGTGAGAGATAAACAGGGAATTGTGATAGATAAAATGGGAATTGTGAGAGATAAACTGGGAATTGTTGGGAAAAAAATCTAAACTGTGAGAGATAAACTGGGAATTGTTGGGAAAAAAAATCTAAATTGTGAGAGATAAACTGGGAATTGTGAGAGATAAAATGGGAATTGTGAGAGATAAACTGGGAATTGTTGGGAAAAAATCTAAACTGTGAGAGATAAACTGGGAATTGTGAGAGATAAACGGAATTGTGAGAGATAAAATGGGAATTGTGAGAGATAAACTGGGAATTGTTGGGAAAAAAATCTAAATTGTGAGAGATAAACTCGGAATTATGAGAGATAAACTGGGAATTGTTGGGAAAAAAATCTAAATTGTGAGAGATAAACTGGGAATTGTGAGAGATAAACTCTGAATTATGAGAGATAAACTGGGAATTGTTGGGAAAAAAATCTAAATTGTGAGAGATAAACTGGGAATTGTGAGAGATAAACTCGGAATTGTTGGGAAAAAATCTAAATTGTGAGAGATAAACTGGGAATTGTGAGAGTTAAACTGGGAATTGTGAGAGATAAATTGGGAATTGTTGGGAAAAAATCTAAATTGTGAGAGATAAACTGGGAATTGTGAGAGATAATCTTGGAATTGTGAGAGATAAACTTGGAATTGTGAGAGATAAACTGGGAATTGTGAGAGATAAACTTGGAATTGTGAGAGATAAACTGGGAATTGTTGGGAAAAAAATCTAAATTGTGAGAGATAAAATGGTAATTGTGAGAGATAAACTGGGAATTGTTGGGAAACAAATCTAAATTGTGAGATATAAACTGGGAATTGTGAGAGATAAACTTGGAATTGTGAGAGATAAACTGGGAATTGTGAGAGATAAACTGGGAATTGTGAGAGATAAACTTGGAATTGTGAGAGATAAACTGGGAATTGTGAGAGATAAACGTGGAATTGTGAGATAAACTGGGAATTGTGAGAGATAAACTTGGAATTGTGAGAGATAAACTGGGAATTGTTGGGAAAAAAATCTAAATTGTGAGAGATAAAATGGTAATTGTGAGAGATAAACTGGGAATTGTTGAGAAAAAAAATCGAAATTGTGAGAGATAAACTGGGAATTGTGAGAGATAAACTTGGAATTGTGAGAGATAAACTGGGAATTGTTGGGAAAAAAATCTAAATTGTGAGAGATAAACTGGGAATTGTGAGAGATAAACTGGGAATTGTGAGAGATAAACTGGGAATTGTGAGAGATAAACAGGGAATTGTGATAGATAAAATGGGAATTGTGAGAGATAAACTGGGAATTGTTGGGAAAAAAATCTAAACTGTGAGAGATAAACTCGGAATTGGGAGAGATAAACTGGGAATTGTTGGGAAAAAAAATCTAAATTGTGAGAGATAAACTGGGAATTGTGAGAGATAAAATGGGAATTGTGAGAGATAAACTGGGAATTGTTGGGAAAAAAAATCTAAACCGTGAGAGATAAACTGGGAATTGTGAGAGATAAACTGGGAATTGTGAGAGATAAAATGGGAATTGTGAGAGATAAACTGGGAATTGTTGGGAAAAAATCTAAATTGTGAGAGATAAACTCGGAATTATGAGAGATAAACTGGGAATTGTTGGGAAAAAAATCTAAATTGTGAGAGATAAACTGGGAATTGTGAGAGATAAACTCGGAATTATGAGAGATAAACTGGGAATTGTTGGGAAAAAAATCTAAATTGTGAGAGATAAACTGGGAATTGTGAGAGATAAACTGGGAATTGTGAGAGATAAACTCGGAATTATGAGAGAGAAACTCGGAATTGTGAGAGAGAAACTCGGAATTGTGAGATACATGTATAAACTTGGAATTCTGATAAAAATGTAAGATAATGTCAGAATTGTAAAATAAGTCACAATTACCTTTTGATTGTTTTATTCTGTGGCGGAAACGAGCTCAGTGTTACCGAGCTTAGGAAAAGTGTCCATCTGTTATTTGTAGATGTTGTATTGATAGTGAGGATCTTCAGGTTTCAGGTCTTCATCCTTCACTCCAGCATGCAGACGTCAGACCAGAAGAAGGTTTTGAGGAACACTCCTAAAGGGGTTCGCAAGATCGTGCGTATATCTTCCTCTCATATCTATAAACTACACACACACACACACACACACACTCTTTAAATGCGAACATCTCACACAATCTCCTCTCAATCCACAGATTCTCTCGACCAACATCGCAGAAACCAGCATTACGGTCAACGATGTCGTTTTTGTCATCGACTCCGGCAAAGTTAAAGAGGTTTGGTTGTTTTTCTCCTGCTGATATAGTAGTATAGTATAATATAATATTTTGTGAACATATTTTTGTAAATGATCTTTTTATTTGCTTCAGTTCTGTATTACTGGACTGGACCCTCACCCTTCCCTCGCACTTTGTAACACTTTAATAAATAAAAAAAACGTTATTTTATTTTTAGGGGTGTCCCCGACTAAGGATTTTCATAGTCGAATCAGATTCGTCAAGTCCTGCCTATAGTCGACTAATAGTCTAATCATATGTGTGGTGTTGGGGAGGGGGCAGGGCTTTAACATTTTAAAGCCGCGATCTACAGAACATCACACAAAGATATAGAAGAAAATGTATAAAAACATTTTTGATCAATAAAACTAAGAAATAACATAAATAACTGCAGAAAGGCCACACTGCAGATAGGATTTGCATTTCACATGCAAATCAAATTAAATCGGCTGAATTGCCTGTACGAGCATGCTCTAAGTAGGCCTACAGCGCAACATCGATGCAGTGAAAAATAATCAACAATTAAGAACACAATATACATTTATAATAAATAAAAATACAAAACGAAATAAGTCAGAATCAAGTCACAAGAAGCAGAACAAATGTGTGCAAAATGCCTAAAGTGCAGGGGAACAAATATTCAAAACACAAGTCACAAATAGTTAAATTAGATCACCCTGAGTGATCAATTAAATAAAATAAAAATAAAGAAATTATTAAAATAACGAAAGTATGTTCAGGATTGTCAACTTTGTCTTTTTAACTGCAGAACAACAATAAACGCTAAACTGGAGCGGCAGTCTTTTTAGATAAACGTGTTCACAGTATCCAAAAATCAAATTAGAACCGGCTGAAGTGTTTATAATCACGTGTACCCATACCTGATCGAGAAAACAAAATCCAGTCTTTCACTCAGCCTGTGTCCGTTTGAGTCTTTCCAAATTGTGTGCGCGGATAAAATGCATTCTAAAACGCTTAACGTGAAACGGCTTTGTCCTAAAACTGTTATATTAAAAGATCAAATTCTGTATACACCTTATTAATAAAGCATACTATATAGCCTACAGAAAAGCAGATGAGCCCAGAATATGAACACAACGCGTTTTATTATAGGCTACGTTAAGCATTTTCCTCCCATAGAAAACCGTTAAAGAAAAAGCTTTACGTGACTTTCTATAGGAGAAACGCGTTGCGTTCATATTCTGGGTTCATCTGCTTATCTGCACATAGAATGGTTTCTTAAGGTGTGTAGCCTACTGTGTACATACATTAAGCACGTAAAAGTGCCATTTAAGCGTTTTAAAAGCTTTTTTCACGTTAAGCGTTTTAGAACGTCCCGAGGAAAACCAACCTGTTAACGTTGGCCGGCAGAAGTGCGATCATGATAAGTGCGACCAAAGTGCGACCAAATCCAGCCTTGGAGAATATCCTTTCTGATGGTGTGCATCTTTAGATTTTCTTATCCCAGACATTTTTAAAGATTTAAATCCCTGCCGACAAGACGCTCCTCTATCGGTCACGGATCGAAAGTGAAACTTAAATCTGTCACGGGGTGTTTGGGTTTATTCACGCTGCACGCACGTTAAAAAATATTTATAAAAAGCTTCTTTCTTTGCACATTTTTATTGACAGCATTATCATAAATGGCTGTATATTAACGTATTGACAGAAAACCAGTAGTTCTATGTGAAATCAGACATTGAGCACACTCATATAGCCAACATGACAATCCTCGTTTAATAACACATCTGCGAAGATTCGACCGTGAGATTGGTAGTCGAATCAGGCTCCTCCTATCGAAGCATCGAATCTTCGACTATTCGGGGTCACCCCTATTTATTTTATAATGCAATCTTTTGGGAGTTTTTTTGTTATTTTTTTATTGTATTTACCTTTAAATTACTAGATTTGATCAATAAATAAATAGAAAATGTAAGCACATTCTTTCAACTTAAATTCAAAATAACTCACAATTTCATGCATAACCCTTTTAATTCAGCTCTAAATATCTTACATTGGGAGTCTTTGAGCTCTTGTGGATAATAATAATAACACATGATATTTGATGCCTCTAGATGGGCTTATAGCTCTATATGCAGCAGAGGAGCTGTTCCGCTGGGTCCTAAAGCCAGTTTCTCTTCAGTGTGCATTCACACACACATGTACACATTATACAATCATTTTTTTGGTAAAGTTTTAGCATTTTTAGTTTGAATTTTGAGCATGTTTAGGGTTTTCTATGTGAACTGAAGCATTCCTCGCATTCTAGTCATTCCTAAGGGGCTCAAATTGATCCGAGGATTCGTTACTTTTAAATTTCAAGCACAAAACTCCTCGAATCCATGACATTTTTTGTGTGTGTGTGTATTCGTGGTTCAAGTGTGATAAAAGTCCTGGGGTCTTGGACCCTCTGAACACTCAATTTGTAAACATTTTTACAGAAAGCCTACGACGCTATGAATAACGTGACGATGCTGAAGATGGTGTGGATCTCGAAGGCCAGCGCTCTGCAGAGGAAGGGCAGGTGTGTGTGTGTGTGTGTGTGTGTGTGTGTGTGTGTGTGTGTGAGATGGTCTGGATCGGCAGAGGAAGGGCAGGTGTGTGTGTGTGTGTATGTATGAGATGGCCTGGGTGAGTCTCCGGCCGAAACATGGCCTGTGTTTGATTGCAGAACTGATGGAAGATGTGTGTGTATGCGCGAGTGTGTGTGTGTGTGTGTGTGTGTGTGTGTCTGATCGTGTGTTTGTGTGTTGTTTAGAGCGGGGCGCTGCAGACCGGGGATCTGCTTCCATCTCTTCAGCCGTCTGAGGTTCAACAACATGCTGGAACATCAGATTCCACAGCTACTGCGCATGCCTCTACAGGTACACACACACACACACACACACACACACACACACACAAGTCCAGTTATCATCACACAAGTAAATACAGGCGTCTTGTATGTTAATCCAGATTGGTGTAAAATGTTTCTCAACTTTTGACATTCTGAGAAAAAAATATCATCATTAGTAGGTCAAGTTGATCGTATTGCATTGTGGGATCCAGTACGTAATTTAGTTTGCTTGTATATAGCACTTTATACAATACACTAGCGCTGCACTATTAATCACAATTAAACCGTACGCGATTTGGCAAAGGCTACGATTATTTTATGCACACTTTGTTAGTGCAGCGGCTGATCGGTAGTAAATGCTCCATCTGAACACCAGAGGGCATCACACACACACACACACACACACACACACCAAATATCCATCTGAACACTAGCGGCGTCTCACACACACATGCCAAATATGCCCCTGCAGAAGAAGTACGATAACACACATCATTGAAACGCTTTGATGAAACATGACTAATAAACACACGTCTGCCTTATTCTGTGTGAGAAGCGCATCATCTCACAGAAGGACGAGCTGAACTGTCCTGATGAAGTGAGTTTGGAGTAAAAGCGTGTTATTAAATGTTGTCTTTTGCTGGACAGGAGGTTCATAAATGCGTCTCATGTTTGGAAAGATGTTTGACGCGTGTTGCTTTTTCAAATGCACGTTATAAGCGACTCAAACGCAGTGCTTTCAGAGTGAGCCGCGTTTACTGAGCCGTGCTTCACTGACACGCTGCACATAACTGACAATCACAGCATTCGCCACTTCAAAATCACCATAATCCAAATCGGTTACATTGTTTCAAAGCAGCTTAACAGAAATGACCAGGACAAAAATAACAGTGTGTGTGTGTGTGTGTGTGTGTGTGTGTGTGTGTGTGTGTGTGTGTGTGTGTGTGTGTTTCTCAGGAACTGTGTCTGCACACTAAGCTCCTGGCTCCCGTCTCCTGCCCGATCGCGGAGTTCCTGTCGAGAGCACCTGAGCCGCCGCACCTGCACACGGTCAAACACGCCGTGCAGATGCTCAAGGTCACGCAAACATTACAACACAGTCATAATCAGATCCGTGGTTCAGAAAGGCCTTCATGTGAAAACAGAAAACAGTCCGATCTGAATTGGTGCAGATGAATAATCTGATGGGTCATTATGAATAAAATAATAAAATAAAAAGAACCTTGTTTCTTTGTGAATTAAGTGTGTGTTTTTTATCCCATTGGCAGATAATTGAGCTTTTTTTAAGCAAAAACTCACTTAATTTTTATTTATTTCTCCAGAAAACAAGACATAATTTCTTATGTCATTTTACACATCTTGTAAATGCATCTTGATTTAAGAATTTTTAGATATTTGGACTGGAAACTAGACAAAAATACTTTTTGCGGTGTAATTGAACCCCTGCTCTCTGACTCCTCCACGCAGACCATCGATGCCATGGACCCCTGGGAGAACCTGACGGAGCTGGGCTTCCACCTGGCCGACCTGCCCGTGGAGCCGCACCTGGGGAAGATGGTTCTGTGTGCGGTGGTTCTGAAGTGTCTGGACCCGATCCTCACCATCGCCTGTACGCTGGCCCACCGAGACCCGTTCGTTCTGCCGGCTCAGGCCGCTCAGAAGCGCGGAGCCATGCTGTGCCGGAAACGCTTCACGGCGAACACCTTCAGCGACCACATGGCCCTGCTCCGGGCCTTTCAGGTCAGAAAGATCACTGTAATAACCTCAGGTCAGAAATATTACTGTAAAAACCACAGGTCAGAAATATTACTGTAATAACCTCAGGTCAGAAATATTACTGTAAAAACCACAGGTCAGAAATATCACTGTAATAACCTCAGGTCAGAAAGATCACTGTAAAAACCACAGGTCAGAAATATTACTGTAATAACCTCAGGTCAGAAATATTACTGTAAAAACCACAGGTCAGAAATATTACTGTAATAACCTCAGGTCAGAACTATTACTGTAAAAACCACAGGTCAGAAATATCACTGTAATAACCTCAGGTCAGAAAGATCACTGTAAAAACCACAGGTCAGAAATATTACTGTAATAACCTCAGGTCAGAAATATTACTGTAAAAACCACAGGTCAGAAATATTACTGTAATAACCTCAGGTCAGAAATATTACTGTAAAAACCACAGGTCAGAAATATTACTGTAATAACCTCAGGTCAGAAATATTACTGTAAAAACCACAGGTCAGAAATATTACTGTAATAACCTCAGGTCAGAAATATTACTGTAAAAACCACAGGTCAGAAATATTACTGTAATAACATCAGGTCAGAAATATTAATGTAAAAACCACAGGTCAGAAATATTACTGTAATAACCTCAGGTCAGAAATATTACTGTAAAAACCACAGGTCAGAAATATTACCGTAATAACCTCAGGTCAGAAATATTACTGTAAAAACCACATGTCAGAAATATTACTGTAATAACCTCAGGTCAGAAATATTACTGTAAAAACCACAGGTCAGAAATATTACTGTAATAACCTCAGGTCAGAAAGATCACTGTAAAAACCACAGGTCAGAAATATTACTGTAATAACCTCAGGTCAGAAATATTACTGTAAAAACCACAGGTCAGAAATATTACTGTAATAACCTCAGGTCAGAAATATTACTGTAAAAACCACAGGTCAGAAATATTACTGTAATAACCTCAGGTCAGAAATATTACTGTAAAAATCACAGGTCAGAAATATTACTGTAATAACCTCAGGTCAGAAATATTACTGTAAAAACCACAGGTCAGAAATATTACTGTAATAACCTCAGGTCAGAAATATTACTGTAAAAACCACAGGTCAGAAATATTACTGTAATAACCTCAGGTCATGTAATAACCACAGGTCAGAAATATTACTGTAAAAACCACAGGTCAGAAATATTACTGTAATAACCACAGGTCAGAAATATTACTGTAAAAACCACAGGTCAGAAATATTACTGTAAAAACCACAGGTCAGAAATATTACTGTAATAACCACAGGTCAGAAATATTACTGTAATAACCACAGGTCAGAAATATTACTGTAATAACCACAGGTCAGAAATATCACTGTAATAACCTCAGGTTAGAAATATAACTAATAACCACTGGTCAAAAATATTACTGTAATAACCACAGGTCAGAAATATTACTGTAATAACCACAGGTCAGAAATATTACTGTAATAACCTCAGGTCAGAAATATTACTGTAAAAACCATAGGTCAGAAATATTACTGTAATAACCTCAGGTCAGAAATATTACTGTAAAAACCACAGGTCAGAAATATTACTGTAATAACCTCAGGTCAGAAATATTACTGTAAAAACCACAGGTCAGAAATATTACTGTAATAACCTCAGGTCATGTAATAACCACAGATCAGAAATATTACTGTAAAAACCACAGGTCAGAAATATTACTGTAATAACCACAGGTCAGAAATATTACTGTAAAAACCACAGGTCAGAAATATTACTGTAAAAACCACAGGTCAGAAATATTACTCTAATAACCACAGGTCAGAAATATTACTGTAATAACCACAGGTCAGAAATAACACTGTAATAACCACAGGTCAGAAATATCACTGTAATAACCTCAGGTTAGAAATATAACTAATAACCACTGGTCAAAAATATTACTGTAATAACCACAGGTCAAAAATATTACTGTAATAACCTCAGGTCAGAAATATTACTGTAATAACCACAGGTCAGAAATATAACTAATAACCACTGGTCAAAAATATTACTGTAATAACCACAGGTCAAAAATATTACTGTAATAACCTCAGGTCAGAAATATTACTGCAATAACCTCAGGTCAGAAATATTACTGTAATAACCACAGGTCAGAAATATTACTGTAATAACTGCAGTCCGTCAGCAGAGGCTCTTTATACGCTTGTTCTGTGGTCTCAGTCCACCGAGCGTCAGCGTGACTGTAACATCAGGGAGATACTGCTGTAGCTTTTATTTATATTTTGAGTTAGTTTTTTTTACTATTTTTGTTTTGTTTTTTATCTTTATATAGTTGTTGTTTTAGGATCAATCTTATATATGTATATAGTTTTTGTTAATATTTTGAATTCGTTTTTTTATTTTCCAATTCGATTTTAACTTTACAGTTATAGTAATCTTGTGTTTTTGCCATTTTTATTAGTTGTCCAATCTCTATATAGTTGTTATTTTAGTGTCATGCATGTAAGCAGTAATGCACTCGAGGCTGTGCTGTGTGGTGAATAAGTCACGGCTGAAGGGTGTTGTTAGGCACGAAGCGGAGTCATGATTATACACGATACAGCCCTAGCCTCGAGTTCCTTATTGCTTTTATAAAACGGTAACCACACAATACAAATATTAACGCCAAAATATATGTATCTATGCAACTTTCGTGAGGTAAAACCACTAAAAGCCTTCCTTTCGCTGGAAAAAATAGTCCCTGACCGTAAACAGCAACAGAAGTTACATACATTATTTCGCCAGAAGAATGTCGACAAAAAGTGAGTCAGTCAGTAGAGAAGACTTTTATATTGAAAGAACTCAAACTTGTGATCACGGAAAAGCAACGCAACTGTCAAATGACTAGAGACACGGGAAAACCCCTTTACTGTTAAAAGAACAAGATATCCCAGCGCACATTCAAACGGGTTTTTTATAAATGCTTTCATATCTACTGTAAATGCAGGTACACACACTCACTCGATCTCTCACAATACTCACTCTATAAGCTTAAATAAACAACATCAATGAGAACATGTTTATGTTGCTAAGAGTGGTTGCTAGGGGTGTTGTGTAGCGATGCATAGAACCGTTGGGTGAATAAATACTGTTATAAAACGGTTAGTTCCAATCCTTGATTCTGATTGGTCAATAGCTGTTTTATTCACGATTAAACACGTCTATGACCGCTTCACCGCTCTGCGTCGAGCCTAAAAGCGCCCTTCAGTCGGGACTTATTCTCGATCCAGCACAGCCTCTCGTACCTTATTTGTTACTTATAGTTTTTATTAATATTTTGAATTGGTTATTATTTTTGTATTTTTAGTTTTAGCAGAAGTTGACTGTTGTTGTTGTTGTTGTCTTTAGGCGTGGCAGAAAGCTCGCAGTGACGGCTGGGAGAGAGCGTTCTGTGAGAAGAACTTCCTCTCTCAGGCCACGATGGAGATCATCGTCGGGATGCGGACTCAGCTTCTGGGACAGCTCCGGGCCACAGGTCAAAGTTCACAACCGCATCTTTACAGTAACCGTTCACCGCATCTTTACAGTAACCGTTCAGACAGACTGGCAGTAAGAGCTCCGGGCCACAGGTCAAAGTTCACAACCGCATCTTTACAGTAGCCGTTCAGACTGACTGTCAGTAAGAGCTCCGAGCCACAGGTCAAAGTTCACAACCGCATCTTTACAGTAACCGTTCAGACAGACTGTCAGTAAGAGCTCGGACCACAGGTCAAAGTTCACAACCGCATCTTTACAGTAACCGTTCAGACAGACTGTCAGTAAGAGCTCCGGGCCACAGGACAAAGTTCACAACCGCATCTTTACAGTAACCGTTCAGACAGACTGTCAGTAAGAGCTTCGGGCCACAGGTCAAAGTTCACAACCGCATCTTTACAGTAGACGTTCAGACAGACTGTCAGTAAGAGCTTCGGGCCACAGGTCAAAGTTCACAACCGCATCTTTACAGTAGACGTTCAGACAGACTGTCAGTAAGAGCTCCGGGCCACAGGTCAAAGTTCACAACCGCATCTTTACAGTAACCGTTCAGACAGACTGTCAGTAAGAGCTCCGGGCCACAGGTCAAAGTTCACAACCGCATCTTTACAGTAACCGTTCAGACAGACTGTCAGTAAGAGCTCCGGGCCACAGGTCAAAGTTCACAACCGCATCTTTACAGTAACCGTTCAGACAGACTGGCAGTAAGAGCTCCGAGCCACAGGTCAAAGTTCACAACCGCATCTTTACAGTAACCGTTCAGACAGACTGGCAGTAAGAGCTCCGAGCCACAGGTCAAAGTTCACAACCGCATCTTTACAGTAACCGTTCAGACAGACTGTCAGTAAGAGCTCGGGGCCACAGGTCAAAGTTCACAACCTCATCTTTACAGTAGCCGTTCAGACAGACTGTCAGTAAGAGCTCCGGGCCACAGGTCAAAGTTCACAACCGCATCTTTACAGTAGCCGTTCAGACAGACTGTCAGTAAGAGCTCCGGGCCACAGGTCAAAGTTCACAACCGCATCTTTACAGTAACCGTTCAGACAGACTGTCAGTAAGAGCTCCGGGCCACAGGTCAAAGTTCACAACCGCATCTTTACAGTAACCGTTCAGACAGACTGTCAGTAAGAGCTCCGGGCCACAGGTCAAAGTTCACAACCGCATCTTTACAGTAACCGTTCAGACAGACTGTCAGTAAGAGCTCCGGGCCACAGGTCAAAGTTCACAACCGCATCTTTACAGTAACCGTTCAGACAGACTGTCAGTAAGAGCTCCGGGCCACAGGTCAAAGTTCACAACCGCATCTTTACAGTAACCGTTCAGACAGACTGTCAGTAAGAGCTCCGGGCCACAGGTCAAAGTTCACAACCGCATCTTTACAGTAACCGTTCAGACAGACTGTCAGTAAGAGCTCCGGGCCACAGGTCAAAGTTCACAACCGCATCTTTACAGTAGCCGTTCAGACAGACTGTCAGTAAGAGCTCCGGGCCACAGGTCAAAGTTCACAACCGCATCTTTACAGTAGCCGTTCAGACAGACTGTTAGTAAGAGCTCCGGGCCACAGGTCAAAGTTCAAAACCGCATCTTTACAGTAGCCGTTCAGACAGACTGTCAGTAAGAGCTCCGGGCCACAGGTCAAAGTTCACAACCGCATCTTTACAGTAACCGTTCAGACAGACTGTCAGTAAGAGCTCGGGGCCACAGGTCAAAGTTCACAACCGCATCTTTACAGTAGCCGTTCAGACAGACTGTCAGTAAGAGCTCCGGGCCACAGGTCAAAGTTCACAACCGCATCTTTACAGTAACCGTTCAGACAGACTGTCAGTAAGAGCTCC
Source organism: Rhinichthys osculus (assembly GCA_029959095.1). Classification (NCBI taxonomy): domain Eukaryota; kingdom Metazoa; phylum Chordata; class Actinopteri; order Cypriniformes; family Leuciscidae; genus Rhinichthys; species Rhinichthys osculus. Next base: position 1,140,584 of record JARWKJ010000004.1, read on the forward strand.
GGGCCACAGGTCAAAGTTCACAACCGCATCTTTACAGTAACCGTTCAGACAGACTGTCAGTAAGAGCTCGGGGCCACAGGTCAAAGTTCACAACCGCATCTTTACAGTAGCCGTTCAGACAGACTGTCAGTAAGAGCTCCGGGCCACAGGTCAAAGTTCACAACCGCATCTTTACAGTAGCCGTTCAGACAGACTGTCAGTAAGAGCTCCGGGCCACAGGTCAAAGTTCACAACCGCATCTTTACAGTAACCGTTCAGACAGACTGTCAGTAAGAGCTCCGGGCCACAGGTCAAAGTTCACCACCGCATCTTTACAGTAGCCGTTCAGACAGACTGTCAGTAAGAGCTCGGGGCCACAGGTCAAAGTTCACAACCGCATCTTTACAGTAACCGTTCAGACAGACTGTCAGTAAGAGCTCCGGGCCACAGGTCAAAGTTCACAACCGCATCTTTACAGTAACCGTTCAGACAGACTGTCAGTAAGAGCTCGGGGCCACAGGTCAAAGTTCACAACCGCATCTTTACAGTAGCCGTTCAGACAGACTGTCAGTAAGAGCTCGGGGCCACAGGTCAAAGTTCACAACCGCATCTTTACAGTAACCGTTCAGACAGACTGTCAGTAAGAGCTCCGGGCCACAGGTCAAAGTTCACAACCGCATCTTTACAGTAACCGGTCAGACAGACTGTCAGTAAGAGCTCCGGGCCACAGGTCAAAGTTCACAACCGCATCTTTACAGTAACCGGTCAGACAGACTGTCAGTAAGAGCTCCGGGCCACAGGTCAAAGTTCACAACCGCATCTTTACAATAACCGTTCAGACAGACTGTCAGTAAGAGCTCCGGGCCACAGGTCAAAGTTCACAACCGCATCTTTACAGTAGCCGTTCAGACAGACTGTCAGTAAGAGCTCCGGGCCACAGGTCAAAGTTCACAACCGCATCTTTACAGTAGCCGTTCAGACAGACTGTCAGTAAGAGCTCCGGGCCACAGGTCAAAGTTCACAACCGCATCTTTACAGTAGCCGTTCAGACAGACTGTCAGTAAGAGCTCCGGGCCACAGGTCAAAGTTCACCACCGCATCTTTACAGTAGCCGTTCAGACAGACTGTCAGTAAGAGCTCCGGGCCACAGGTCAAAGTTCACCACCGCATCTTTACATTAGCCGTTCAGACAGACTGTCAGTAAGAGCTCCGGGCCACAGGTCAAAGTTCACCACCGCATCTTTACAGTAGCCGTTCAGACAGACTGTCAGTAAGAGCTCGGGCCACAGGTCAAAGTTCACAACCGCATCTTTACAGTAACCGTTCAGACAGACTGTCAGTAAGAGCTTCGGGCCACAGGTCAAAGTTCACAACCGCATCTTTACAGTAACCGTTCAGACAGACTGTCAGTAAGAGCTCCGGGCCACAGGTCAAAGTTCACAACCGCATCTTTACAGTAGCCGTTCAGACAGACTGTCAGTAAGAGCTCCGGGCCACAGGTCAAAGTTCACAACCGCATCTTTACAGTAACCGTTCAGACAGACTGTCAGTAAGAGCTCCGAGCCACAGGTCAAAGTTCACAACCGCATCTTTACAGTAGCCGTTCAGACAGACTGTCAGTAAGAGCTCCGGGCCACAGGTCAAAGTTCACAACCGCATCTTTACAGTAGCCGTTCAGACAGACTGTCAGTAAGAGCTCCGGGCCACAGGTCAAAGTTCACCACCGCATCTTTACAGTAGCCGTTCAGACAGACTGTCAGTAAGAGCTCCGGGCCACAGGTCAAAGTTCACAACCGCATCTTTACAGTAGCCGTTCAGACAGACTGTCAGTAAGAGCTCCGGGCCACAGGTCAAAGTTCACAACCGCATCTTTACAGTAGCCGTTCAGACAGACTGTCAGTAAGAGCTCCGGGCCACAGGTCAAAGTTCACAACCGCATCTTTACAGTAACCGTTCAGACAGACTGTCAGTAAGAGCTCGGGCCACAGGTCAAAGTTCACAACCTCATCTTTACAGTAGCCGCTCAGACAGACTGTCAGTAAGAGCTCCGAGCCACAGGTCAAAGTTCACAACCGCATCTTTACAGTAGCCGTTCAGACAGACTGGCAGTAAGAGCTCCGAGCCACAGGTCAAAGTTCACAACCGCATCTTTACAGTAGCCGTTCAGACAGACTGTCAGTAAGAGCTCCGGGCCACAGGTCAAAGTTCACAACCGCATCTTTACAGTAGCCGTTCAGACAGACTGGCAGTAAGAGCTCCGAGCCACAGGTCAAAGTTCACAACCTCATCTTTACAGTAGCCGTTCAGACAGACTGTCAGTAAGAGCTCCGGGCCACAGGTCAAAGTTCACAACCGCATCTTTACAGTAGCCGTTCAGAGAGACTGTCAGTAAGAGCTCCGGGCCACAGGTCAAAGTTCACAACCGCATCTTTACAGTAACCGTTCAGACAGACTGTCAGTAAGAGCTCCGGGCCACAGGTCAAAGTTCACAACCGCAACTTTACAGTAGCCGTTCAGACAGACTGTCACTAAGAGCTCCGGGCCACAGGTCAAAGTTCACAACCGCATCTTTACAGTAACCGTTCAGACAGACTGTCAGTAAGAGCTCCGGGCCACAGGTCAAAGTTCAAAACCGCATCTTTACAGTAGCCGTTCAGACAGACTGTCAGTAAGAGCTCCGGGCCACAGGTCAAAGTTCACAACCGCATCTTTACAGTAGCCGTTCAGACAGACTGTCAGTAAGAGCTCCGGGCCACAGGTCAAAGTTCACAACCGCATCTTTACAGTAACCGTTCAGACAGACTGTCAGTAAGAGCTCCGGGCCACAGGTCAAAGTTCACAACCGCATCTTTACAGTAACCGTTCAGACAGACTGTCAGTAAGAGCTCCGGGCCACAGGTCAAAGTTCACAACCGCATCTTTACAGTAGCCGTTCAGACAGACTGTCAGTAAGAGCTCCGGGCCACAGGTCAAAGTTCACAACCGCATCTTTACAGTAACCGTTCAGACAGACTGTCAGTAAGAGCTCGGGGCCACAGGTCAAAGTTCACAACCGCATCTTTACAGTAGCCGTTCAGACAGACTGTCAGTAAGAGCTCCGGGCCACAGGTCAAAGTTCACAACCGCATCTTTACAGTAACCGTTCAGACAGACTGTCAGTAAGAGCTCGGGGCCACAGGTCAAAGTTCACAACCGCATCTTTACAGTAGCCGTTCAGACAGACTGTCAGTAAGAGCTCCGGGCCACAGGTCAAAGTTCACAGCCGCATCTTTACAGTAACCGTTCAGAGAGACTGTCAGTAAGAGCTCCGGGCCACAGGTCAAAGTTCACAACCGCATCTTTACAGTAACCGTTCAGACAGACTGTCAGTAAGAGCTCCGGGCCACAGGTCAAAGTTCACAACCGCATCTTTACAGTAGCCGTTCAGACAGACTGTCAGTAAGAGCTCCGGGCCACAGGTCAAAGTTCACAGCCGCATCTTTACAGTAACCGTTCAGAGAGACTGTCAGTAAGAGCTCCGGGCCACAGGTCAAAGTTCACAACCGCATCTTTACAGTAACCGTTCAGACAGACTGTCAGTAAGAGCTCCGGGCCACAGGTCAAAGTTCACAACCGCATCTTTACAGTAACCGTTCAGACAGACTGTCAGTAAGAGCTCCGAGCCACAGGTCAAAGTTCACAACCGCATCTTTACAGTAGCCGTTCAGACAGACTGTCAGTAAGAGCTCCGGGCCACAGGTCAAAGTTCACAACCGCATCTTTACAGTAACCGTTCAGACAGACTATCAGTAAGAGCTCCGGGCCACAGGTCAAAGTTCACAACCGCATCTTTACAGTAACCGTTCAGACAGACTGTCAGTAAGAGCTCCGGGCCACAGGTCAAAGTTCACAACCGCATCTTTACAGTAGCCGTTCAGACAGACTGTCAGTAAGAGCTCCGGGCCACAGGTCAAAGTTCACAACCGCATCTTTACAGTAGCCGTTCAGACAGACTGTCAGTAAGAGCTCCGGGCCACAGGTCAAAGTTCACAACCGCATCTTTACAGTAGCCGTTCAGACAGACTGTCAGTAAGAGCTCCGGGCCACAGGTCAAAGTTCACAACCGCATCTTTACAGTAACCGTTCAGACAGACTGTCAGTAAGAGCTCCGGGCCACAGGTCAAAGTTCACAACCGCATCTTTACAGTAACCGTTCAGACAGACTGTCAGTAAGAGCTCCGGGCCACAGGTCAAAGTTCACAACCGCATCTTTACAGTAACCGTTCAGACAGACTGTCAGTAAGAGCTCCGGGCCACAGGTCAAAGTTCACAACCGCATCTTTACAGTAACCGTTCAGACAGACTGTCAGTAAGAGCTCCGAGCCACAGGTCAAAGTTCACAACCGCATCTTTACAGTAGCCGTTCAGACAGACTGTCAGTAAGAGCTCCGAGCCACAGGTCAAAGTTCACAACCGCATCTTTACAGTAACCGTTCAGACAGACTGTCAGTAAGAGCTCGGGGCCACAGGTCAAAGTTCACAAGTCATCTGTTTGAATTAAGATTATTATTGGCAGATAATTTAGCTTTTTTAAGCAAAAACTCACTTAATTTTGATTAATTCCCCGGAAAACAAGACATAATATATTATGGCATTTTACTCATCTAGTAAATGCATCTTGATTTAAGAATGTTTAGATATTTGGACTGGAAACAAGACACAAACACTGAGTAAGAAAAGCTTTTTTGTACCAGTTCAGACAGTCCTGGTCGTGAACCGAAGCGCTGTTTGTCTCTGCAGGTTTCGTGCGGGCGAGGGGTGGCGGGGACATCCGGGATGTGAACCAGAACTCGGAGAACTGGGCCGTGGTCAAGGCCGCACTGGTTTCTGGGATGTATCCCAACCTGATCCATGTGGAGCGGGACAGCCTGAGCCTCACGGGCTCCAGAGAGAAGAGGGTTCGCTTCCACCCCACGTCCGTCCTGAGCCAGCCGCAGTACAAGAAGGTCAGAGTGGAGGATCACAGCTAGGGCTGGCACACAACGTGCCAAAAACTATTGCACAATCGATCGGACCAACCCACACAAGAACCGGAAATTAAAATAGGGAATCGATTTTAACGGCCTTTTTTTCCTTTTTTTTACCAAAAATGTGTTTTAGGTGGACAGATCAATACAGCACACAGAACATGTAGGATGCTGGAAAATAACAATGTCTTTCTGTTAACCAAATGCTTTTTAATATTCGCTATTACTTCAGTGCAAGTGAACAAGCGTGCCGTTATTTGTTGCGTAGTAAGGTGTGTGTGTGTGTGTGTGTGTGTGTTCAAGTAAGCCAGAAATGAGCAGATTCTGCAATACGCTGTATTTAATATATCATGAGGATCACGAGTTGCGTATTTGCGCTAAATCCGCGCAGATTTGTCTTACACGAACTTCCACAGCAAAGTGAGTAAACACAGAAACGCCAGATTGGCTCGTGATTCGACAGCGTTTCCCGCCAAAGTTCATTTGTACCCGCATCTGGCGGGTCGAGGGTGTTAATCTCAATCCCTGAATGTTGCGCTCCTGTTTGTCATTGTGCTGAAACTTCACGCCAATAAATCATCAGGAATATTGCTGACTTGTGGGTCTCAAGCGCCTCTTTACGCTCGTCCTAACGCCTGTTAGGTGTCCGCGGATTTGCCTGTATTTGGTGTTGAAAATGGAAACGTCTTTAGACATGGAAAATCGATTCAATGAACACTTATGTCTCAAAAATCGAACAGGATTTTTTCACAAAAGTGACAGCCCTAGTCACAATAAACCCTTTTATGTAGATATATATGAGGACATCATGTGACATATCATGCGAGGACATGTAATGTTTGCACGCAGGGTTTGAGTCCCCGTTTCCTCGCGCGGAACTAATGTACCGCGCGCGCCCGCATCAGTTGTGCGCTCGGTTCTTTTAGGCATTCATTTGCCGCCCATAAAAGTATTAATTTCTTTCCAAAAAACCTAACCTGACCCCAAACTTTTCAACAGTAGTGTATAATGTTACAAAAGCTTTCTATTTCAGATAAATGCTTTTTAACTTTCCATTAATCAAATAATCCTGAAAAATTAAATTGTACATAACTGTTTTCAACACTGATAATAATCATAAATGTTTCTTGAGCATCAGATCCTCATATTAGAGTGATTTCTGAAGGATCATGTGACACTGAAGACTGGAGTAATGATGCTGAAAATTCAGCTTTGATCACAGGAATAAATTACACTTTACTGTATATTCACATAGAAAACAGTTATTTTAAATTGTAATAATATTTCATATTATTGCTGTTTTTACTGTATTTTAAATCAAATAAATGCAGCCTTGGTGAGCAGAAGAGACTTCTTTTAAAAACATAAAAAAATCTTACCGACCCCAAACTTTTTAACGTCAGTGTATTTCTAAATAATATCATAATAGTTATTTTCCTCCACACATCTGTACCCAGATCCCTCCAGCCAATGGCCAGGCAGCAGCAGTGGAGTCCCTGCCCTGTGATTGGCTGATTTACGATGAGATGACGCGCGCGCACAGGATCGCTAGCGTCAGATGCTGCTCTGTGGTCACGCCCCTGACCGTCGCTATATTCGGAGGATGTGCTAAACTCCCGAGCTCCGCCTTACAGGAACACAGAGGAGGTGACCAGGACCGATTCAAAACACACCTAAAGTTTTCTCTCTACGTGGACTTATATATCGGCCACCATATCGGTATCGGCCGATATCGGTTCACTTTTAATGTCACCAGTAAAATTATCATTATCGGTCTGATAAGAAAATTTGTCTGATATATTAAAGCCAATAAATAATTTATTGTTTCCTTCAGCTGAGACGCTTCAGATGCGCACTGTTCAACATGATGATTATGAATTGCTTGAAATATGATTTATATCACTTCAAAAAAGGAAAAACAGTTCATATCAGCTACATAAAATTATAATGAAAACATTATATATAATTGTGTGTTTGGGTCGTGGATTTTAATGTTTAGACTTTTGTTTTTGTGATCAGGCTCTCAAAAATTACATAATAATTTGGATTTAGATTTATTGGCCGATATATCGGTTATCGACTTTCAAATATAAAGAATTATAGGTTATCGGCCACAATTTTCAAATCGATGCATCACTAGTACTTTTTTTCTAAATCTGAAACTATTATAATTAGGGATGCACCGAAATGAACATTTTGGCCTATACCGATAACCGATAATTCTTTATATTTGAAAGCCGATAACCGATATATCGGCCGATAAATCTAAATCTAAATACATTTTTGAGAGCCTGATTACAAAAACAAAAGTCTCACCATTAAAATCCACGTCCCAAACACACAATTATGATGTTCTCATGATAATGTTATGTAGCCGATATGACAGGCTTGCGCTGCACATGTTGCACTGAACTGTATTTTCCTTTTTTGAAGTGATTTCAATCATATTTCAAGCTATTCATAATCATCATGTTGAACAGTGCGCATCTGAAGCGTCTCAGCTGAAGGATATAATACATTATTTATCGGCTTTAATATATCAGACAAATTTTCTAATCAGACCGATAATATTAAAAGTGAACCGATATCGGCCGATATATCGTGATTATAAGTGTTGAGTATTTGAGATGCTGCTCCCTGTATCTGCAGTCGAACACTGATGTTATTGCGTATGTTTTCAGCCGGTGACGGTGTGAATGACAGCAGTGACAGCGAGATGGAGGATCGAGCCACGGCTCGTCTGGCTCACATCAGCATCGACGAGTGGCTCAACTTCAAACTCGACCGAGAGGTAAAACTCTTTCATCACATCTTTCTGATAATCTGTATTTAACTGAAAATTCAGATCTGTTGACAGAAATGCAATATAATAGCTATAACTATGTGTTCAGTGGTGTATAAAGATCTTGGTAATGGTTCCTTTTACAGTCCTCTTACATACTATGTACTTATTATAGTAATTACAATTACTGGGTAATAACTAGGTACTAACCCTGAACCTACCCCTAAACCTATCCCTAACCCATGTACTTACCTTATATTACCCAGTACTTTCTAGGTAAGTACACTGTAAGTACACGTAAGTACTGATTAGCTTAGAATGAGCGTTTCTCTCTACACACACCGCGGGTCCGCTTACACACACATGTTTCTACGGTGGCCCTGAGTGGACAAACGCGTTTGTTCTGCGTGTAAAGAAGCTGCTAAAGTCAGCGAGTAAAACACTGACACAATGATGAACAGGTAACAATAATATTCACAATAACATCGTTTTACTGAATAATTAAGTAAACCTAATTTCTTAATTTATCTTTGTAAAGAAACCTCATTGTTTAACTGGCGACTCTCTGCTGTCTAAGACGACGACATCACTTCCTGTCGGCCACCGTAACTTCTGCTGGGTGCAGTTCACAACCTCACCACTAGATGCTGCTAAAACTTACACACTGCACCTTTAAATTAGATTAATACAACAATATGCAATAAAATACAGCTAATTAAAGGGATAAAAATATACCCATTGACAGCCATTATAAAGCTTGGAAGAGCCAGGACAATTTTTTTTTTTATAAAACTCTGATTGTATTCGTGTGTGTGTGTGTGTGTGCAGATGGCGGAGCTGGTGTTCGGGCTCAGACAGCGCTGGCAGAGCTTGTTCCTGCGCCGGATCCGCTCTCCGTCTAAAGCCTGCTCTCAGCTGGACGAGGCCACGATCCGCACGCTGGTGTCGGTGCTGTCGGCAGAGGAGCAGGTCTCGGGTCTCCAGCAGCCCACCGGCATCGGCCAGAGACCCAGACCCATGAACTCTGACGAGGCCCCGCAGACGACCTGCAGGAGCACGGAGGAGCCGCCCAGCCCCGACAGGTGTGTGTGTGTGGGCTCTATCATACACCCGGTGCTACGCAGCGCCAGGCTGGTGTGATGCTGATGTGTGTGTGTGTGTGTCCTGCAGACCTCGGCTGGCGTCTCAGATGAAGAATCACAGATCGCTTTACTCGAAGCCGCTGGGAGAGGAACTCGTCCCGTTTCACAGCGCTGACGACTCTTCATCTCCCTCTTCTGGGAAAGTACGTGACGTTACAGGTTCATGACTCATTTTAGATGCACTCTTCCGATATTTAAGACGAAACTGGTGTTTTTATTCATGTACTGGTCATTTTTAGGCTATTCAAACATCCAAAATACACCTTTAAAGTCCCCCTGTGGTGTAAATCCAGCGTTTAATGTTGTTTATGTGTGTATGTGGTGTGTTTAATACGCTTTAAGACACACCATGTGTAAGTTCATAAGTCGACAGCATTGCTGAGTATTTCCTCCTTAAAACTGCAGTGAACCAAAGACAGTCTCAAAAACACGGTTTGAAATCGCTGGTGTTTCTGACGTCACAAACGACCTTGTAACCAATCAGATCAACGTGTGATCGTCAACCAGTGGATCTCTGAGCTGAGCGAGTGAGTGGAGGCGGGGCTCATTTGCATATTCATAGAACCGCGCATACTAAATGAGGCAAGGGTGTCAAGTTACATTCAAGATATTTTAAGGCATTTCAAGGAAAAAACGTTTAAATATGTAATTTTGAGGAGTTTTAAGGGATAAAATGATTGACTACAGGGGGACTTTAAATGTATTGACTTTAAGTGTTTATTTTATTGCACTTTATTTGCTCTGTAAAGTCATAACTCTCCACTGCTGCAGCTTTGCACACGCCAAACCTTACGGTTTTATTCATATCTATATGCTGAAGGTTTATTCATATATCATTCGCCTGATTTATACAACATTTTACTCCTTAAAACATGATGAAAATGTATTTTTCTGTAAAATCAGTATTTTCTGATTTATGTAGAGATGAAAAGAGGAATCCAGAATCTCCTCTGGAAAAAACATTCAATATGTCAACAAAATCAGACAAGAGTCTTAAACCCGGCGTTATCCAGTGTTCAGATTTCTATTCTGGAAATGTATGCAAATGAGTGCATATTTAATTAAAAAGTACCTAATTTGCATATTTTAACATTACATCTCAGAAAACATTCTTAATATAGTCAATTAACTGGGTAAGTATTAGGGATGCACCGATATAAAAATAACCGATACTGATAACCGATAATTCTTTATATTTGAAAGCCGATAACCGATATATCGGCCGATAAATCTAAATCCAAATTTTTATATAAGTTTGAGAGCCTGATTACGAAAACAAAAGTCTCCCCATTTAAAATCCACGTCCCAAACACACAATTATGATGTTCTCATGATAATTTTATGTAGCCGATATGAACCGTTTTTCCTTTTTTGAAGTGATTCCAATCATATTTCAAGCAATTCATAATCATCATGTTGAACAGTGCGCATCTGACGCGTCTCAGCTGAAGGAAATAATACATTATTTATCGGCTTTAATATATCAGACACATTTTCTAATCAGACCGATAACGATAACATTAAAAATGAACCGATATCGGCCAATATATCGTGCATCTCTAGTAAGGACGACGCCGTCTCAGTGGGTTTAGGTCCTTCTGGTGCATTTGTCATCAGCAGAAAGTGCAGTAATGGCCACTGATGACTGTTGACTGAGTTGCAGTGTAATGTTCTGGTGTGTGTAGAGCTGCACATCTCCGCCCCCGAGGCCGCTGCGCTCCTGCGTGCGATACTTCATCATGAAGAGCAGCAACTCGAGGAACATCGAGCTGTCCCAGCAGAGGGGGATCTGGTCCACGACTCCCAGCAACGAGCACAAGCTGACCCGGGCCTTCCAGGAGAGCAGCGCCGTGTTCCTCGTGTTCTCCGTGCAGGGCTCCGGACACTTCCAGGTGTGTGTGTGTGTGTGTGAGAGCCTAGGGTTGGGAAGCGAAAATCCAATACTCGAGTTCTGGAATCGGATACTTGTTATAAAATTAACATTTCGATTCCTCTTATCGATTCCATTTCAATATGAGTTTAAACGATTCAAGCGCGAGTGTTTCTGTCCTCGTGTGTATCAGGGTATTAGTGACAGCGCTAATATTCCTGCCGTCTCTATAATCACACTAATCAAACTACAGAAGACAAAGAGAAAATTCACTCGTTGTAACTATATTTTGTAATGTATATTTTATTTATAAAGTGCAGTGTTATTTTACATTTATTACAGTTTCTGCACCTGAAAATCTTAAAACACTGTTTATTTCACTCGTGTCTTTGTTCAGTTGTGTCTATTTGAGCGATTGCTAATTATTTATGTGTTATTTTTTAATTAAATTGAGTGTTTATGGTCTTTAATAATGCTGTAAAGTTATATTAGTTCGGCTAGTTGTTTTTCTATGGTGTGTTTAAACCTCAGGCAAACGCTCCTTGTGTAAGTGTTCTCCAGCTGTTGATTTGTGTTCATGATATTCAGATACAATTACATGTTTAGCAATAAGACTAAATGTGAATGATATCCAAGTTTTGTCTACCTTATTGGAATGGAAATTATGAATCGATAGGAATCGAAATCATAGTAATACAAATTTGAACGATCCCCAACCCTAGCGACGACAAGCATCCGCCGCTGCTCAGATCGATACTGACTAGGGCTGTCAAATAAAAATTTGAATTTCGAATATTGAATCAAAAAACAAAAGACATTCGAGTGCAAAAACCATGCATTTGAATTTTTGGTGTGTCAAGAGCGTAGTGTGTGTGACGTCACCCGTAGTGTTTCTGAAGCCCAAAGTGGGCGGAGCCAGCCGTCACCATCTTGGCCGTGCATAACTCGCGGATAAACGAACATGTGCAGCGAGGCGGATTAGCTGAGGTGACGTGACGCTAACGCTAGCAGACAAACGGCTAGTAGTGACATCAGCGGCAATCCACCTGTCACTCAAGTGGCCACGCCCTTAATTATGCACAACTTTTTAAGAGTTTTAAGACCACTTTTTGGTACTGAAAACATGTTTTTTTCTGCTGTAAAGTTGGGCATTTTAACATGGAGGTCTATGGGAGACAATACAGTACTTTTTCCCGTAACATTAAAGGGATAGTTCACACATAAATGTAAACTCTGTCAATAATGACTCTCCCTCATGTTGTTCAACACCGTAAGACCTTCGTTCATCTTCAGAACACAAATTAAGATATTTGTGATTAAATCTGAGAGCTGTCTCACTCCTCCATAGGCTTCTACGGGATTGAAACTTGCCGGCCCAGGAAAGTTGTACGTCACACGCATCACACACACATGACCAGCGTCGGCCAATAGTGAGCCTACGTGTGACGTACAACCCAGAACCGCTGCGCTGTTACACTAGTGAACTGACTCGAGGCCCACAGAGAAGGAAATTACTAGTTGAAATAAAGTCGTTATTTTTGTTTGTTTTTGCGCACAGAAAGTATTCTCGTCGCCTGATAAACGTAAGGTTGAGCCGCTGTCGTCACTCGGACTATTTTAACAATGTCTTTAAAGGTGAACTAAGTAACTTTTTTACCTTAACCGAACAGCTTTGGAGTCATTGTAATGTTTATATTACTGATTTCGTGTTGAATGGTGGTCGTCTCGCACCCCCCTGGTGCCTGTGAGTCGCAAAACCACCCTTGCAACTTTGGGCCGGCGAGCCGCTGGCCTCAGTGTTAGGAAGTGTCGTGTGATATCAGGTCTCGCGAGGTAACAAATTGCTTTACGGCAAAAAACAGATCTGATAAAATTCTAATAAAATGAGCATCAAACAGAAATAACCCGGCGCCGTATACATGTGGTGTTCGAGGCGCACTTACAATACAGACTGCCGACAGCTAAACACGGCGCGCGCAGCTCTTAAAGGGGCCATACCTTATTTCCACTCGTTACAGCGTCCATCCCACTGAACAGGTACCGGTGTACAGGGGGAGGGGATCCGGCCGTGAGTGCGAGCCATCTCTCCGTGAGTGCTATTCACGACAGTACAAGTACTCCCCAGCGACTCTAGGGGGCGCTGTTTGACAAAAACGGAATTCCTACTTAGTGCTGCTTTAATAACTTTCTGGGCCGGCAAGTTTCAATTACAATAGAAGCCTATGGAGGAGTGAGACGCTCTCAGATTTAATCAAAAATATCTTAATTTGTGTTCTGAAGATGAAGGAAAGTCTTACGGGGTTGAACAACATGAGGGAGAGTCATTACTGACAGAGTTTACATTTATGGGTGAACTAACCCTTTAATTATTGCCTTCAGAATTCGAATATAATTAGAGTTTTGCTAATATTTAAGAAAGAAATTAGAATTTAGCTTTTCAGCCATTTTGACAGCCCTAATACTGACTGACTGTGTGTGTGTGTGTGTGTGTGTGTGTGTGTGTGTGTGTGTGTGTGTGTGTGTGTGTGTGTGTGTGTGTGTGTGTGTGTGTGTGTGTGTGTGTGTGTGTGTGTGTGTGTGTGTGTGTGTGCGCGTGCGCCAGGGTTACGCGCGCATGACGTCGTCCATCAGTGGCGAGAGGTGTCTGGACTGGGGTTCGGTCGGTCTGGGCGGTGTGTTCGGGGTCGAGTGGGTCCGGAAGGAGAATCTGCCGTTCCAGCTCACGCAGCATCTCCTGAACCCCTGGAACGACAGCAAGAGAGTCCAGATCAGCCGAGACGGACAGGTATCATCATTTGTAACGAGTAATGCAACTTGTAATGAGTCATTCTCACTGTAAAGTATCTCTACTTTTCCTTAAAGTCCCCCTGTTGCCAATAATTAGTAGGTACTATCTAATTAAACATGCACTCATTTGGTTACACTTTATTTTAAGGTGTCGTTGTTACAGTGTAATTATATATTTAAGTACTGTGTAATATTAAGCATCTACATGTACTTACTATAGGATTAGGGTTTGGTTGAGGGTTAGTTGCATGTAATTATGCATCATGCAAGGAATTATGCAAGGACACTGTAAAATAAAGTGTTACCCTCATTTGCATACATTTCCAGAAGAGAAATCTGAACACTGGTTAACGCCGGGTTTAAGACTCTTGTCTGATTTTGTTGACATATTGAATGTTTTTTCCAGAGGAGATTCTGGATTCCTCTTTTCATCTCTACATAAATCAGAAAATACTGATTTTACAGAAAATACATTTTCATCATGTTTTAAGGAGTAAAATGTTGTATAAATCAGGCGAATGATATATGAATAAACATTCAGCATATAGATATGAATAAAACCGTAAGGTTTGGCGTGTGCAAAGCTGCAGAAGTGGAGAGTTATGACTTTACAGAGCAAATAAAGTGCAATAAAATAAACACTTAAAGTCAATAAATTTAAAGTCCCCCTGTAGTCAATCATTGTATCCCTTAAAACTCATCAAAATTACATATTTAAACGTTTTCTTTGTCTAAAAACTTCATGCCTTAAACTATCTTGAATGTAACTCGACACCCTTGCCTCATTTAGTATGCAGGGTTCTATGAATATGCAGATGAGCCCCGCCTCCACTCACTCGCTCAGCTCAGAGATCCACTGGTTGACGATCACACGTTGATCTGATTGGTTACAAGGTCGTTTGTGACGTCAGAAACACCAGCGATTTTAAAGTCTATTTCAAAGAAATTTAATCAATTTAATTGTTTTTAAATAGTCGTGTTGATTGAATGATTCAATGACTCGCTTCATTACTGGATGATTCAGCGGTTTTGAACGAATCTCTTGAATGAATGATTCAGTGACTCGCTTCATTACTGGATGATTCAGTGTTTTTGAACAAATCTTTTGAATGAATGATTCAATGACTCACTTCATTACTGGATGATTCAACGTTTTTGAACGAATCTCTTGAATAAATGATTCAACGACTCACTTCAATACTGGATGATTCAGTGTTTTTGAACAAATCTCTTGAAAGAATGATTCAGTGACTCACTTCATCACTGGATGATTCAGTGTTTTTGAAAGAATCTCTTGAATGAATGATTCAACGACTCACTCATGTTTTAACAGTCTCTTGTCTCCACCTACTGGTGTAACGATGTAATGATTCAATCTTTATTTATAGTCAAGTTTCTTTCAGAAGCTGATTTACTGTATTGTGATCTCTACTGTAGACATCAGTCTTTATATCCCAACTATAAACTTCTATCCAGCACTTCTATGATAATATGAATGATTGTAATCTATATCGTGATCATTTAATCTTTTCACTTTCTTGATGATGGTGTTAATGTGAGTGTGTGTGTGTGTGTGTGTGTGTGTGTGTGTGTGTGTGTGTGTGTGTGTGTGTGTGTGTGTGTGTGTGTGTGTGTGTGTGTGTTGAACAGGAGCTGGAGCCTCAGGCTGGAAGTCAGTTGCTGCAGTTCTGGGAGCGAATCTGAACCGAACGATCCGGATCGACATCAGAAACACAATCACACTGCAGAACATCACGTTCGTCCTCAGCGTTTCTGCCACTCACATCGAAACATCCCGACATCAACACACATCTACTGGAGAAGAACAATGACTGAAGATATTAAGACTTGATTAATGAAAAATGCATCAAAATAAAGTGAGTTTGAGCTTAAAACAAGAACAAATATCTGCTAATAAATCTTGTTTTCTCTTTGAATTAAGACTATTTTATCTTTATTTTAACACATTTTTCATTAATCAAGTCTTAATATCTTCAGTCACGCTCCTCCTCCAGTAGATGTGTCTTGATGTAAGAATGATTATATATTAGTGGCAGAAACGCTGAGGACGAACACGTGTTTTGCAGTGTATCATGTTTATTTGGTTATGGAAGTTAATAGACAGAAGTATTGAGTAAATCTGTGTTTTGTTCTGGCTGTATAACAGTGATTCGGCCTCTTAAACTTCAGAGATGTTTTATGAATCTGGTGTTTTTAAATCTTCATGCTTTTCTTTTAATTGCTGTGCAAGTGTTCTTGTCATCTATGATGGCTGCGCACACACTCGTGTTCGAGGAGAGGAAGATGATGAAATGCGGAGCGTCTTCTGTTGGAAGTGTTTCTTCTCTGTTCACTGATCATACGCTCTACTAGACACAAAAGTTCATTTGTAACCATCATCAACTCTGTCCGAATGTTCAGTGTGTTTGTTTGGAATGATGCAAATAAAAAATGATTTGCATGGGGTTTTTTTGGACTGTTTTATTGATTAAAAATAAGATCAATTTATTATTAATTAGATTCTCATTTCAAAACCTGGATTTGTTGTGAAATTTATAATTTCATTGTGATTTCTCGACCTGGAAAAGTCAGTTTTTGATCTTAAATATTCCAATTGATGTTTATTATATTTCACATGACTTTGTCTTGTATTGTTACCATTGTTACTAATTTTCTAAGGGATCATTGAGTGTTCGCTTCTAAATCAAATGCATTATTATTATTTACTAAACGTCACGGGGATAAATAAAATCTCAAAGTTCTCTATAGCTTTAACATGCTTTTTTTCAAGCTTTAAAATATTTTATCAAAAATAAGTTGATTAATTGCTGCTCATCAGTAAGTAATTAAAAAAAGTATAAAGTATAAGAAAAATAAAGATCTCTAAACAATTAGGGGAAAATAAAACCGTAAAAATGCACTTCTATATTCTACTGACCATTTTCCTTGTATTTTTGTTTTTAATCCATTTTAATTACGACAAAACTAAGTGAAACTAAGTGATTTTGCTAATTTAATTTACTTTAATTCAACACACTAAATACTACATTAAAATATGTTAATGTAAAAAATGCAGACATGTTCGATAAAATCGTGTTCTGAAAGCATCATACACACTTCTTGACTGAGATCCGACGATGAATGTATTTATAATTTAAAGTAGCCCTGTAGTCAATAATGTTATCCCTTAAAACTCATCTTTGATCCTAAAATGACTTACTTAAACGTTTTTTCCTTGAAAAATAATGTCTTCATCCCTTATCATATCTTGAATGTAACTCGACACCCTTGCCTCATTTAGTATGCGCAGCTCTATGAATATGTAAATGAGCCCCGCCTCCACTCACTCACTCAGCTCAGAGATCCACTGGTTGACGATCACACGTTGATCTGATTGGTTACAAGGTCGTTTGTGACGTCAGAAACACCAGCGATTTCAAACCGTGTTTTTGAGACTGTCTTTGGTTCACTGCAGTTTTAAGGAGGAAATACTCAGCAATGCTGTCGACTTATGAACTTACACATGGTGTGTCTTAAAGCGTATTAAACACACAACATAGACACATAAACAACATTAAACGCTGGATTTACACCACAGGGGGACTTTAAATAACAGGGCTGGACTCTGGCGCCCTCTTGTGGTCATCGCATGTAGCGCTGTGTTTCCGCCTTCGCGTTTTGTCGCTTGTCCCTCGCGGGCTCTCGTCCGTGTTGAGTCCAGCCTGCTACAGAAACAACACGTGTGTAACATCATGGAGTTCGAGGGCTGCAACTGCTTCAGACAGAGGCTCGTTTTATCCACACTGAGCGGAAAACGAGTGAAAATACGAAACATCAGGTCTAAAGATGATAATCCGGGCCTTCGAGGTGATCAAACATCATAACTCTGCATAATTACAGCACACGTGACGCAGCGTGCAAACACTCTGCTCATGTGTTACACTGTTTATTTACGTTTAAGTTATGTTATTTTCTTCTATTATTTAGACGTTTTTATTATTATATGTATTCCAAGCTTCGGCAATATTGTATTATTTACAGTTATGCCAATAAAGCAATTTTGATTTGAATTGAAAACAACCAGATATCAATAACATTATTCTTCATCAACATTAAAGCCTCTGTAAATGCAAAATATGAGTGGATTGAGAATTTATGTGTTTGACATTTTTCTCATTTGTTTTCTTCAATTATTTATATTTATTCTAAATTACTATTACTTTTATTATCGTTAACATAATTTGTTTTTATTGCATCAATGTATTCTTAAGTTCCATATTGTACATGTATTGTAATTAATTTATGATTTTATTCTAATGATTTGACTCTCTTTTGAGTAGTTAATATCTATTGTCCATCCACTGCAACACATTATTGTAAAAACAATTATATTTGAATGTTGTAAAGACACACATTCGCGAGTTTATGTCAGACATTGAACCGTGACTCTTCCCTTCAGATTTACACTGCTTTATTGTTTTTAAAACAGTTTCTGCTGATTATGTTTATGTTAGTGTTTATGTTAGTGTTTCTGAACTCTGTTTCTGTGGGTCAGATTTTGAAGCGAGCTTCATCCGACTCCTCGACAAAGTGACCAACGGCACAAGAATAGAAATCAACCAAACGGGTGAGTTTCATGTCTACAGTCCTGATGTGTTTCAGGCTCTACTAGAACAGGTTTTCCTGCTTGAATGTTGATTATTCTCCTCATATTCTCCATTGTTGCGGCTCCTCTCTTCCCAGTCTGTCAGTAACGCTCTGTTTACTTCCTGTCTCTATGAAGCCCCTCCTCCTGAAAAGCACACTGTGCTCTGATTGGTCGTCTGGAGCAGTGTGTTGTGATTGGTCGAGCGCTTCGAGAGTGTTTGGGAAATGTCCCGCCCCTTTCCATAACCGCCAGTTTAACACACTACTGACTAACTCAACCAGGCCCCGCCCCTTTATTCTGCGTATGGATTATTTAACCCTCTGGTGCTTTATGAATTAAATGAATGTACTATATTTTAGTTTGATAATGTTTTTTATTTAATATTTAGTATTTTTAGGGGATTTTATGGTAGTAAATTATATTTTCGCTGTATTTATAATCCATTTATTCACTCTTTGAGCGTAGAGCTGATAATTTAATGTCCAGCTTAAACTGTGGTAAATCTGGAACGCTTTAGAGCGACAGACTGAAGTTTGATCTCTTCTCAAACACGACACTTGCAGATTATATTTTTAAAGTGACAAAAAGTTTTAAAAAGTGAACTTAAGTTACAGAATTTTACGTTTATTGTTATGAAAAATGCACAAAAATACTATTTTCAATTGTTATATTCTCCAAAGCCCGTTTCCCTCTAAAAGTGAGCTAATCTCAGCCGTAACTCTCCCCCAGTGTGTTCCGCATGTGAGGCTGATCTCTCAGTAAACCAGCGTTCAGTGAGATGTTGTTCGGCTGCAGTTCCAAACGCTTCCACTAGAGGAAACTCGTCTCGCATTCATTTCCAATGCGGCATTTCTGACCGCGAGGAGCACAAGTGTGACTGTTGTTATCAGGACCATTTAACCTGTTCCAGTCATGGCCATGGTGTGTGTGTGTATGTGTGTGTTCCACACACACACACACACCTTTACCAAGTTTCAGACCATTCTGATGAAGAAGAAAACCTCGTGTTTGTGTTTAATGTCTTGGGAAGACGCTCTGAAACTGCTTTCCTCCGTTTCTGAAGTGTCGCCGTCGGCTTATAATGACACACACACTGTTAACGTCAGCTGGTCTTACTAATGCACTGACCAGTCTCTGTGTGGAGATGAACTGGTGCCGCTGCCGTCTTTCTAAACTCATTCTCCGGCTCTTGTAAAGTGTGTGTGAAGCTGATTTGTCCACGTGTGTGTGCAGGGACGGTGTTGTTCTACCAGCCGGGGCTCCTGACGGGCGGCCCCGTGGAGCACGAGTGTCACGCGCAGCGCTCTGTGGGATATTACCTGGAGCCGCTGCTGATGCTGGGGCCGTTCATGAAGAGCCCGCTGAGAGCCGTGCTGAAGGGCGTCACCAACGGCCCCGACGACCCGTCCGTGAGTCTCCACACACACACACACACACCATCTGATAAACCTGGAACACTCATGACCCGTCCGTGAGTCTCCACACACACACACACACACACACACACACACCATCTGATAAACCTGGAACACTCATGACCCGTCCGTGAGTCTCGACACACACACACACACACACACACACACACACACACACACACCATCTGATAAACCTGGAACACTCATGACCCGTCCGTGAGTCTCCACACACACACACACACACACACACACACACACACACACACACCATGTGATAAACCTGGGACACTCAGATCTGTTCTGACGCAGAGAGAGTGTGTAGAGTCCACGGGGCCTGGAAATACTTCGTGAATTTGTTGAAAATTAAATTCTGTCTTACAATCATTCATATTATCATAGAAGTGCTGGATAGAAGTTTATAGTTGGGATATAAACACTGATGTCTACAGTAGAGATCACAATACAGTAAATCTGCTTCTGAAAGAAACTTGACTATAAATAAAGATTGAATCATTACATCGTTACACCAGTAGGTGGAGACAAGAGACTGTTAAAACATGAGTGAGTCACTGAATCATTCATTCAAGAGATTCGTTCAAAAACACTGAATCATCCAGTGATGAAGTGAGTCGCTGAATCATTCATTCAAGAGATTTGTTCAAAAACACTGAATCATCCAGTAATGAAGTGAGTCATTGAATCATTTATTCAAGAGATTCGTTCAAAAATGCTGAATCATCCAGTAATGAAGTGAGTCATTGAATCATTCATTCAAGAGATTCGTTCAAAAACACTGAATCATCCAGTAATGAAGTGAGTCATTGAATCATTTATTCAAGAGATTTGTTCAAAAACACTGAATCATCCAGTAATGAAGTGAGTCATTGAATCATTTATTCAAGAGATTCGTTCAAAAACACTGAATCATCCAGTAATGAAGTGAGTCATTGAATCATTCATTCAAGAGATTCGTTCAAAAACACTGAATCATCCAGTAATGAAGTGAGTCATTGAATCATTTATTCAAGAGATTTGTTCAAAAACACTGAATCATCCAGTAATGAAGTGAGTCATTGAATCATTTATTCAAGAGATTCGTTCAAAAACACTGAATCATCCAGTAATGAAGTGAGTCATTGAATCATTCATTCAAGAGATTCGTTCAAAAACACTGAATCATCCAGTAATGAAGTGAGTCATTGAATCATTTATTCAAGAGATTTGTTCAAAAACACTGAATCATCCAGTAATGAAGTGAGTCATTGAATCATTCATTTAAGAGATTTGTTCAAAAACACTGAATCATCCAGTGATGAAGTGAGTCGTTGAATCATTTATTCAAGAGATTTGTTCAAAAACACTGAATCATCCAGTAATGAAGTGAGTCATTGAATCATTTATTCAAGAGATTCGTTCAAAAATGCTGAATCATCCAGTAATGAAGTGAGTCACTGAATCATTCATTCAAGAGATATGTTCAAAAACACTGAATCATCCAGTAATGAAGTGAGTCATTGAATCATTTATTCAAGAGATTTGTTCAAAAACGCTGAATCATCCAGTAATGAAGTGAGTCATTGAATCATTTATTCAAGAGATTCGTTCAAAAACACTGAATCATCCAGTAATGAAGTGAGTCATTGAATCATTCATTCAAGAGATTCGTTCAAAAACACTGAATCATCCAGTAATGAAGTGAGTCATTGAATCATTTATTCAAGAGATTTGTTCAAAAACACTGAATCATCCAGTAATGAAGTGAGTCATTGAATCATTTATTCAAGAGATTCGTTCAAAAACACTGAATCATCCAGTAATGAAGTGAGTCATTGAATCATTCATTCAAGAGATTCGTTCAAAAACACTGAATCATCCAGTAATGAAGTGAGTCATTGAATCATTTATTCAAAAGATTTGTTCAAAAACACTGAATCATCCAGTAATGAAGTGAGTCATTGAATCATTCATTTAAGAGATTTGTTCAAAAACACTGAATCATCCAGTGATGAAGTGAGTCGTTGAATCATTTATTCAAGAGATTTGTTCAAAAACACTGAATCATCCAGTAATGAAGTGAGTCATTGAATCATTTATTCAAGAGATTCGTTCAAAAATGCTGAATCATCCAGTAATGAAGTGAGTCACTGAATCATTCATTCAAGAGATATGTTCAAAAACACTGAATCATCCAGTGATGAAGTGAGTAGTTGAATCATTTATTTAAGAGATTTGTTCAAAAACACTGAATCATCCAGTGATGAAGTGAGTCACTGAATCATTCATTCAAGAGATTCGTTCTAAAACACTGAATCATCCAGTAATGAAGTGAGTCATTGAATCATTCACTCAACCAGACTATTTGTAAAAACTATTTAAACTGTGCTGTGTGTGTTGTGTGTTAACCTGTGCTGTGTGTGTTGTGCAGCCGGATCTCCTGAAGAGCACCGCTGTTCCTCTGATGAAGAGCTTCGGGATCGACGGAGACGGCCTGGAGATAAAGGTGTGCGGCCGCTTCCAAACACACCCTGCCTCAGTCTGGGTCATTCCCAGGGAAGCGTTGAATGCAGTGAATCCACACACACACACACACTCACTCACACACACACACACACACACACTCACTCACACACACACACACACACACACACACACAGACACACGCACACTCACTCACACACACTCACTCTCACACACCCACACACACTCACTCACAGACACACACTCACTCACACACACTCACTCACTCACACGCAGTCACTCTCGCACACACACTTACAGTCATAAGCCAGTCCCTCCAGGATTTCGTGAAAACAAAATCTGCACAAATCTTGTTTATTTTGGTATCTTACTAAAGGCTGTGTGTGTATGTGTGTGTGCGTGCGTGTACGCGTATGTGTGTGTCTGCACGTGTGTGTGTGTCTGCACGTGTGTGTGTGTCTGCATGCGTGTGTGTGTGTGCGTGCGTGTACGCGTATGTGTGTGTCTGCATGCGTGTGTGTGTGTGTGTGTGTGTGTGTAGGTGGTGAAGCGAGGCGTGGCTCCTGGAGGAGGAGGAGAGGTTCACTTCTCCTGTCCCGTCCGGCGCTCCATCAAACCCGTTCATCTCACGGATCCCGGGAAGATCAAGAGGATCCGAGGAACAGCGTATCCTTCCAGCCGACCCTCATCCTCCCTCGCCCAATAGTATCCAGCTGCAGACCCGCAGCACCACCAGTTTCAGAACCCCAGCGCCAGAACCGGAAGTAAGGGGCGGAGCTTACCTTCTAACACCAGCGCCAGGACCGGAAGTGAGGGGTGGAGCTTACGTTCTAAACCGAGTAACGCCACCTAACGCTTTGGAGCGTAATTTGCTTAGACACGAAACGCATTATTACACACGAAACGTCATACTTTATACGTATTATAATGATACATTAAGGTATAGTACAATAAGCATTTTAAAACATTGATTTTGTGTAATAGAATTCTATATAGTTATCCGTTTCATTGTATTATGAGAGTTACTTCCTGATCATGATGGTGAAAAATAATGCTTGAAACTTATGGTCATTTTATATAAAATATACTTTATTTCACAAGAACATGTGCAGCATGCATTTTTCTTTATGTAAAATAATGTCAAAAATCTAAAAA
>JARWKJ010000004.1:1171345-1188845 GCA_029959095.1 Rhinichthys osculus
TAATCAAATTGTTTGTGTATTTTATCTGTATTTTTGTCTCGTAGTCGATAATAAGTTCCCGATAATTAACGTGACGATCAGTTGTGTAGTTCTCCAACAGGACTTTAGTGTAGTGCTGAATTATGCCACGAGATCTGCAGAAAGAGCCGTCTGTGGTGTAGCGCGTCTGGGAAACATGCGGACGCTTGTTATGCAGTTTCACAAAGTCGTTCAGTGTTTTCCGGATAATTGCATTTGAGAATCGCAGCTGGTAAACATGACGGGAACATCCCGTGAACAGAGTTCGGGAGCTTTCAGGCTTTACTGGAGAGACATGTCGGGGATTTTCCACCTCTGTCATGATACTCTGAGGCGTGAGGAATATCTGAGCATTCATAACTCATACGATCAGGACGCGAGTGTCTCTCCTGGACGTGTGCGGGTCATTTATTGGTGAGGATCGACTTAAAGTTTAAAGTTTCTGTTGTTTTACACTTGAGTTTGTCATTTACTGAACACTTCTGTCTCTTAAAATGAAGACGTATTCAGTAAAACAATGGAAATATTTCAAAGCCGATTAATAGATAAATGTGACATTTTATGTGCTAATCATTCAGTGCCATGAAGGATTATGTATAAATTTTCAGTATGATTGTGTCGTTTTGTGAGGGTTAATATGAATATGTCCATAATTTATGTTCACATATGGATCAAACTATATGCATGTTGTATTTTTGAGCTTTATATAGTGATTCAATAAGCTTTAAGGAACATTTGCCTAAATATCCGACATTCTCCAGTGATAGTGCATCAGTTTATTAAAAACACAGCATGAAATGGAAGTTGCACTGGTTCTTTTGCCGTAAATCCGCGTGGAGCGCTTCTCAAACAAGGACAAATGTGGGCGGGGCTTGATTGTGTCTGTGGGGAGTTGATTGGATGGTTGTGGTTTGCTATTGGTTGATCTCCTGTGAGTGACAGGTTATAGCCCCGCCCTCCTCATCGTCAGAGGAGAGAAGAGATGGGACTGTTATTACTGTGTTTGGAGTTAGTTTGTTATTGTTTTACTTCTAGTAACTATTTATTTATATATATATATAATGGTTTTAGATAACCCTGTGACCTCTTGATTCTGAACCTCCTCCTTTCTTTAATCTGCAGGGCGGATGTGTGGATTCAACCAATCAGAGCTTGGCTCTCCTGTACATGACTTTAGGCCAACAAGACGTCTCTAAAACCCTGTTAGGACCGCTCTCGCCCTACACGTAAGCACACACACACACACACACACACACACACACTGACAGCAATATCAAGTGTTCAAGCCAAGTACAAAAATAATCAAATGTCATTTAAAAATCTACGTGCAATGTAACTCGACACCCTCGCCTCATTTAGTATGCGCGGTTCTATGAATATGCAAATGAGCCCCGCCTCCACTCACTCACTCAGCTCAGAGATCCACTGGTTGACGATCACACGTTGATCTGATTGGTTACTCGACACCCTCGCCTCATTTAGTATGCGCGGTTCTATGAATATGCAAATGAGCCCCGCCTCCACTCACTCACTCAGCTCAGAGATCCACTGGTTGACGATCACACGTTGATCTGATTGGTTACAAGGTCGTTTGTGACGTCAGAAACACCAGCGATTTCAAACCGTGTTTTTGAGACTGTCTTTGGTTCACTGCAGTTTTAAGGAGGAAATACTCAGCAATGCTGTCGACTTATGAACTTACACATGGTGTGTCTTAAAGCAGATTAAACACACCACATAGACACATAAACAACATTAAACGCTGGGTTTACACCAAAATGATCTGCCATTGGGGTCAGAAAAATAATGTTAAAACAAGACATAATGTCTTATGGCATTTTTGCTCATCTAGTAAATGCATCTTGATTTAAGAATTTGTAGATATTTGGACTGGAAACGAGACACAAATACCATGAAAAGCTTGTTTTGCAGTGCAGGAGAGAAAAGCTCTGCCGTTTAAGTGACGTTCTTTTCTCCGAATGATGATGTTCCCGTCCTGCATCACAGCTGTGTCCGGATCCAGATGTTCTCTCAGCGCTGATGAGCTCCAGACGTCATGAATTGTCCATGTTCAGTTATCATGGTGCCGGTGCTGTGTGCCTGTCAAGTACAGTACTATGATAACTGAAGATTGACGGTGCCAACACATGTCTGAGCGACTCTCCGTGGAATCCTGCCTCAGATTTATGCTAAAAATGGTTAAAGTGCCTCTTTTATGCTGTTTTAAAGGCTCCTAATGTTGTTTTCCGTCTCCTACAACAGGTTCACACTCATCAAAGATCAAAAACACTTTAATATCCTCATAATCTCCTCTGCAGCTTCAGCTCTTTCTCTCAGTGTCTGAAACGCTTCATCAAAGATTCAGTCTCTCTAAGCCCCGCCTCTCTGAGAGCTGCTCTGCTCTGATTGGTCAGATGGCTCAGTCTGCTGTGATTGGTCAGAAACCAAACACTCATTATCATATCTGAATCTGATCGTCATAATTCTGATGTAAAGTCAAAATTCTGACTTAAGTCAAAATTGCGTCAAAAAGTAGAAATTCTGAACCAAAAAAAAGTAATTATTATGACATTATGGTTGAAATTGAGTCAAAATTCTCTGACTGAAGATGTTGAAATGATGGCACACTAAGTCATAAGATATAATTAAGTCATAAAGAGTCATAATTATCATAGTTTAGATGATGACGTGTCAAAATTCTGACTTGAGACGAAATTGACAAGTCAAATATGACAGTTGAAATTAAGTCATAATTGTAAATAATAAAAACAGACAAAACTGCCTCAAGTCAGAATTATGACAAAATGTTGACTTAAAATATATGATATCAAATTGACTTGAAATATCATAATTATGACATTTAAAATATCAAAATTCTGACTTGAGACAAAATAATTTTTAACTTTTTTTTTCTCATTTTCAACATTTTATTCTAATTTTTTTAATAATCTGTAATTTTGTATATATATATATTTTTTTTTGTGTGTGTATATCATTTGTTATTTTAATATTTCGGTTAACATTTATTTATTTCAAGTAAGATTTTTTTTTAGTTTTAGTCTTAAAAAAACTTGCTTTTTGAAGATGTTTATTTCAGTGAACCCCTTTAACCTAAAATATGTAATATTCCAATAATTTAACAACACTTTCACGTGTTCACGACAATGTTATTGTATTTAACTAAAACTAAAACCAATTTTTAAAAAAAATGATTGAAAAACTGAAGTAAAGGTTTACTGAAATAAAATAAAATGTAAAAATTTCAGCTGCTTGCCAAAGCAGTATTTCTAATGTTTTATTTGTGTAACTTAATTGTACTAAAATAACTAAAACTGAAATACAAAATAATAAACTTATATAGACATATTAACTCCTAAAACTGCATAAACTACCAAAAATGACAAAAACACACAACAGAACTACTAAAACTTTGAAAAATGTGAAATTCAATATATGAATAAAAACTATAATAGTATCTCAATGATTGTAAGATATCACTGGTTCACAGTTCAACTCTAATGTTGGTTTATGGTCACATGACATGAACTCTGATGTTGGTTGATGGTCACATGACATCAACTCTGTTATTGGTTTATGGTCACATGACATGAACTCTGTTATTGGTTGATGGTCACATGACATCAACTCTGTTATTGGTTGATGGTCACATGACATGAACTCTGTTATTGGTTTATGGTCACATGACATGAACTCTGTTATTGGTTGATGGTCACATGACATCAACTCTGTTATTGGTTGATGGTCACATGACATGCAGGTAAACGGTTATTTTAACCATGTTTTTGGGACATGTACAGGGTAATGACAGGTTGTGTTCATGTTCTCACTGTCCGTTCTCCACCGCAGGATCGAGTTCCTGAGACACATCCGAGACTTCTTCCAGATCATGTTCAAGATGGATCCCCAGAGACCCGGAGAAGACGAGTGTAAAGGAGGAGAGAAGGTGCTGATGACGTGTGTCGGGGCCGGTTACAGCAACATCAGCAAAACCATCAAATAAACACTCGCTGTACTCAATGCTCATCGCCTTTATAGTGTTTTGCAAGAATTCCCGTGTTCTTTCGTGAAAAATGTCTGTTTTTGTGCTTCTCGATGCATTTTCACATTTTAAGTTGGAGTAATAAACTTTCTTTGCTGATCTCTGTGTTTCTCTGGCGTTTGATAATCCTGTTGTCCTGCACGGTTTAACTCTGTCAGTCCCAGAGAGGATTATTCAGACCGTTTCTCCAGGATGGCGTTTAATAATGAACTACAGCGGTGACGTTTGCAGGATGCTGACCACACAACTGCTCTTAAAGACGTCATGAAATCAGAATGGTATGAGTTTCAGTTCATGTCTGTGCGGTTTAAAGAGGCTAGATGTGAGAATTTAATCGCTTTTGTATATCCAATTTGTGAACAGCTTGTAATTAAAGCTGCAGTCTGTAGTTTTCCCTCTTTGTCGCCATCTCTGTTCGAAATCTGCAATTGCAGTCATTGGCGTAATGATCAGCTTTACGTGGGTTGTGCCTCGGCGCGGATGAACACGATGCTTTGAGGAGAGAGTATTTATCAAGGGTGCCAATAATTCTTACCACGACTGTAAGTGTGTGTGAATATATATAAGGGCTCACATATATAAAATAAAACAAAATATACATTATCATTACCTAAAATTAAAAATTTGAAAACTTTTGTTAATTGAAATAAAGCTTAAATCATACATTTTCATCAGATTTTTTTTGATTTAAATAAAACAAAATATAAATTTGTATTTAAAATAAAGCATACAGTATAGAATTGTATACACAAGCAGGGTTAATAATATCGGTACCTAAAACTAAAACTATTAAAACATTTTTGTTAATTGAAATAAAGCTTAAATAATACATAGGCTATTGTATGTATATATTTATTTATATTAGATGAAAAACTATTGCTTTGACAACTAAATGAGATTTAAGCTAAAGCACTGAAATTAACTGCAAATAAAAACTAAAACTGAAATAAAAATAAATTAAACCTAAATAGTTATATTTAAAAAGAACTGAAAAAAGCACGTAACAAAATGAATAAAAATTAAAAAACTGAAAATACAATAAAATTTGAATAAAAACTATAGAAATATATAAATCCTGACACACAGAGAGAGTTGATGGTTCGTGTCTGAAACTGAGCCGCGGTTCCTCTGGTCCTCCACGGGTTCTGCTCTGGTCCTCCTCTGGTCCTCCACTGGTCCTCCACGGGTTCTGCTCTGGTCCTCCACTGGTCCTCCACGGGTTCTGCTCTGGTCCTCCACTGGTCCTCCACGGGTTCTGCTCTGGTCCTCCACGGGTTCTGCTCTGGTCCTCCACGGGTTCTGCTCTGGTCCTCCACTGGTTCTGCTCTGGTCCTCCACTGGTCCTCCACGGGTTCTGCTCTGGTCCTCCACTGGTCCTCCAAGGGTTCTGCTCTGGTCCTCCACGGGTTCTGCTCTGGTCCTCCACTGGTTCTGCTCTGGTCCTCCTCTGGTCCTCCACTGGTCCTCCACGGGTTCTGCTCTGGTCCTCCACTGGTCCTCCACGGGTTCTGCTCTGGTCCTCCACTGGTCCTCCACGGGTTCTGCTCTGGTCCTCCACGGGTTCTGCTCTGGTCCTCCACGGGTTCTGCTCTGGTCCTCCACTGGTTCTGCTCTGGTCCTCCACTGGTCCTCCACGGGTTCTGCTCTGGTCCTCCACTGGTCCTCCAAGGGTTCTGCTCTGGTCCTCCACGGGTTCTGCTCTGGTCCTCCACGGGTTCTGCTCTGGTCCTCCACTGGTTCTGTTCTGGTCCTCCACTGGTCCTCCACGGGTTCTGCTCTGGTCCTCCACGGGTTCTGCTCTGGTCCTCCACGGGTTCTGCTCTGGTCCTCCACGGGTTCTGCTCTGGTCCTCCACGGGTTCTGCTCTGGTCCTCCACGGGTTCTGTTCGGGTCCTCCACGGGTTCTGTTCTGGTCCTCCACGGGTTCTGCTCTGGTCCTCCACTGGTTCTGTTCTGGTCCTCCACTGGTCCTCCACGGGTTCTGCTCTGGTCCTCCACTGGTCCTCCACGGGTTCTGCTCTGGTCCTCCACTGGTCCTCCACGGGTTCTGCTCTGGTCCTCCACGGGTTCTGCTCTGGTCCTCCACTGGTTCTGTTCTGGTCCTCCACTGGTCCTCCACGGGTTCTGCTCTGGTCCTCCACGGGTTCTGCTCTGGTCCTCCACGGGTTCTGCTCTGGTCCTCCACGGGTTCTGTTCTGGTCCTCCACGGGTTCTGCTCTGGTCCTCCACTGGTTCTGTTCTGGTCCTCCACTGGTCCTCCACGGGTTCTGCTCTGGTCCTCCACTGGTCCTCCACGGGTTCTGCTCTGGTCCTCCACGGGTTCCTCTGGTCCTCCACTGGTCCTCCACGGGTTCTGCTCTGGTCCTCCACGGGTTCTGTCTGGTCCTCCACGGGTTCTGTTCTGGTCCTCCCCGGGTTCTGCTCTGGTCCTCCACGGGTTCTGCTCTAGTCCTCCACTGGTCCTCCACTATTCCTCTGGTCCTCCACTGGTCCTCCACGGGTTATGCTCTGGTCCTCCACGGGTTCTGCTCTGGTCCTCCACTGGTCCTCCACGGGTTCTGCTCTGGTCCTCCACGGGTTCTGCTCTGGTCCTCCACTGGTTCTGTTCTGGTCCTCCACTGGTCCTCCACGGGTTCTGCTCTGGTCCTCCACTGGTCCTCCACGGGTTCTGCTCTGGTCCTCCACTGGTTCTGCTCTGGTCCTCCACGGGTTCTGCTCTGGTCCTCCACTGGTTCTGTTCTGGTCCTCCACTGGTCCTCCACGGGTTCTGCTCTGGTCCTCCACTGGTCCTCCACGGGTTCTGCTCTGGTCCTCCACTGGTTCTGCTCTGGTCCTCCACGGGTTCTGTTCTGGTCCTCCACGGGTTCTGCTCTGGTCCTCCACTGGTTCTGTTCTGGTCCTCCACTGGTCCTCCACGGGTTCTGCTCTGGTCCTCCACTGGTCCTCCACGGGTTCTGCTCTGGTCCTCCACAGGTTCTGCTCTGGTCCTCCACTGGTTCTGTTCTGGTCCTCCACTGGTCCTCCACGGGTTCTGCTCTGGTCCTCCACGGGTTCTGCTCTGGTCCTCCACGGGTTCTGCTCTGGTCCTCCACGGGTTCTGTTCTGGTCCTCCACGGGTTCTGCTCTGGTCCTCCACTGGTTCTGTTCTGGTCCTCCACTGGTCCTCCACGGGTTCTGCTCTGGTCCTCCACTGGTCCTCCACGGGTTCTGCTCTGGTCCTCCACGGGTTCCTCTGGTCCTCCACTGGTCCTCCACGGGTTCTGCTCTGGTCCTCCACGGGTTCTGTCTGGTCCTCCACGGGTTCTGTTCTGGTCCTCCCCGGGTTCTGCTCTGGTCCTCCACGGGTTCTGCTCTAGTCCTCCACTGGTCCTCCACCGTTTCCTCTGGTCCTCCACGGGTTATGCTCTGGTCCTCCACGGGTTCTGCTCTGGTCCTCCACGGGTTCTGCTCTGGTCCTCCACGGGTTCTGCTCTGGTCCTCCACGGGTTCTGCTCTGGTCCTCCACTGGTTCTGCTCTGGTCCTCCACGGGTTCTGCTCTGGTCCTCCACGGGTTCTGCTCTGGTCCTCCACTGGTTCTGCTCTGGTCCTCCACGGGTTCTGCTCTGGTCCTCCACTGGTTCTGTTCTGGTCCTCCACTGGTCCTCCACGGGTTCTGCTCTGGTCCTCCACTGGTCCTCCACGGGTTCTGCTCTGGTCCTCCACGGGTTCTGCTCTGGTCCTCCACGGGTTCTGCTCTGGTCCTCCACTGGTTCTGTTCTGGTCCTCCACTGGTCCTCCACGGGTTCTGCTCTGGTCCTCCACGGGTTCTGCTCTGGTCCTCCACGGGTTCTCCTCTGGTCCTCCACGGGTTCTGCTCTGGTCCTCCACTGGTTCTGCTCTGGTCCTCCACGGGTTCTGTTCTGGTCCTCCACGGGTTCTGCTCTGGTCCTCCACTGGTTCTGTTCTGGTCCTCCACTGGTCCTCCACGGGTTCTGCTCTGGTCCTCCACTGGTCCTCCACGGGTTCTGCTCTGGTCCTCCACGGGTTCTGCTCTGGTCCTCCACTGGTTCTGTTCTGGTCCTCCACTGGTCCTCCACGGGTTCTGCTCTGGTCCTCCACGGGTTCTGCTCTGGTCCTCCACGGGTTCTGCTCTGGTCCTCCACGGGTTTCCTCTGGTCCTCCACTGGTCCTCCACGGGTTCTGCTCTGGTCCTCCACGGGTTCTGTCTGGTCCTCCACGGGTTCTGCTCTGGTCCTCCACGGGTTCTGTCTGGTCCTCCCCGGGTTCTGCTCTGGTCCTCCACGGGTTCTGCTCTAGTCCTCCAGTGGTCCTCCACGGGTTCCTCTGGTCCTCCACTGGTCCTCCACGGGTTCTGCTCTGGTCCTCCACGGGTTCTGCTCTGGTCCTCCACTGGTCCTCCACGGGTTCTGCTCTGGTCCTCCACTGGTCCTCCACGGGTTCTGCTCTGGTCCTCCACGGGTTCTGCTCTGGTCCTCCACGGGTTCTGCTCTGGTCCTCCACTGGTCCTCCACAGGTTCTGCTTGGGTCCTCCACGGGTTCCTCTGGTCCTCCACTGGTCCTCCACGGGTTCTGCTCGGGTCTTCCACGGGTTCCTCTGGTCCTCCACGGGTTCCTCTGGTCCTCCACGGGTTCTGCTCTGGTCCTCCACTGGTCCTCCACGGGTTCCTCTGGTCCTCCACTGGTCCTCCACGGGTTCCTCTGGTCCTCCACTGGTCCTCCACGGGTTCTGCTCGGGTCCTCCACGGGTTCCTCTGGTCCTCCACGGGTTCCTCTGGTCCTCCACGGGTTCTGCTCTGGTCCTCCACTGGTCCTCCACGGGTTCCTCTGGTCCTCCACGGGTTCTGCTCTGGTCCTCCACTGGTCCTCCACGGGTTCCTCTGGTCCTCCACTGGTCCTCCACGGGTTCTGCTCTGGTCCTCCACTGGTCCTCCACGGGTTCTGCTCTGGTCCTCCACTGGTCCTCCACGGGTTCCTCTGGTCCTCCACTGGTCCTCCACGGGTTCCTCTGGTCCTCCACTGGTCCTCCACGGGTTCTGCTCGGGTCCTCCACGGGTTACACTGGTCCTTCACTGGTCCTCCACGGGTTCTGCTCTGGTCCTCCACTGGTCCTCCTCTGGTCCTCCACTGGTCCTCCACTGGTCCTCCTCTGGTCCTCCACTGGTCCTCCACGGGTTCTGCTCTGGTCCTCCACGGGTTCTGTTCTGGACGGATGGCTGATGTCTGTGTTCTGATCTTCGGTCAGGAATGTGTTAAGAGGCTCTCGCTTCTTTTTAAAAGCTTCCTATTATTGTCTTTGGCTCTCGTGCCTCTTCTGATACTCTCGCTCAGACCTTCTCTCGTGTTTTGGCTTCTCGACTGTTTCTGCCTTTAGCCTTTGTCGCCGGTCAGGGTTGCGCAATGGCTAAATATCGACACATGATCAGATTCAGAAGTGATTTCTCTGAATGAAATGAACTAGAACCGCATGTGCGATCAAAGGGCAACAAGTAGCACACTTGATACATTCGCTTGACAAAACCAATGTTATATAAGAAAATTGAATCATATACAAATACTAGATTTATTTAAACAAGCTTCAAAATGTTTGATGTTGTGGGATCTGTGACTTCATACAGGCAAATACATTTGCATACGCCCGCCTCCAGAGCAAGACACTGACGAATAGCAATACATCATGGCACCATAGGCCCCGCCCACTGGCGTTCGGTCGATTAACGGCTAGATTATTGTAATCATAGATATCCATAATAAAGGCTAGATGTCTTACGGCGGAGTCTCTATCGTCATCACCGGCGGCCATCTTGTCACAGGCAAGCGTTCTGGCGGGCTCTGTGGTGCCTGATGTAAGATGAATGATCAGCATGAACACAAATACTCTCATCTCCTTGAAATCTTGACGGATTTACAAACGGTTTGGTTTCTTACAAACGTTGTTAACGTGGCAATAATTCTGGATAATTATTTATTTATACACTTATTATTCATAAGTATGCAGTAGTGTCATAACTACATCTCTGACGTTTATAACAAACCAAACTGTTTGAAAATCAGTAGAAAATTGAGCAAGTTATGGTTATTTAAAAAGTACATGATGCACCATTAAAACACAATATTACGAGTGAGCGAGCTGCCTGTGGCAAGATGGCCGCCAGGTGCGGACGTCGACCTCCACTGGCCAGCAGCGCGGACGAGACATCTAGCCTTTTGCTGCGTTCCAGGCAGGTTTTTGAGCACGTAAATCACGACTTCAAACTACGACTCGCGACTTTGTCGCGTTCCAAGCCAGTCACGCCAAACTACCTGAGCGCAAGGAATTGTGGTAGCTAGATGTAAACAAACCATTGCTGTTTTGTATGGTTTCACGGGCTATGTGACGTCAGAGCTCGTAACTTGGAGTACATCGATCTAGTACGAGTTCACGGGTGGGAAGTCACGGGTTTGAATGCCGTTCCAGTGCACTTTCACGGGTATAAGGTTGGTAAAACACGGGTTACAGGTTGCCTGGAACGCGACATTTATTATGGATATCTATGGTTGTAATGCTCTACTGGGTGGTTGCCCTGCACGCATAATAAACAAACTCCAGCTGGTCCAAAACGCAGCCGCTCGAGTTCTTAGCAGAACCAGGAAGTATGACCATATTAGCCCGGTTCTGTCAACACTGCATTGGCTGCCTATTAAATATCGTATACATTTTAAAATATTGCTGATTACTTACAAAGCACTAAATTACTACTTGTAATCTTTATTACTGATTGTTTTTTGTCATTAATATTTTTTTAATTTTATATTAATTAGGTATAGTTTTAGCTGTGGTATTGAAATTGGACTAGAGAATGGGGAATTTTCATTGGGATCTAAAAGATTAGTGTCAGTACTGTCATTAAGTCACTAGGTGCAGCAAAAAGTATATATTGTGCAACAAACTTTATCAACATAAGTGTACCTCAATGAACAACAATAAGAAAAACTTCCATTATAGTCACCTTTGTATTTATCTATTTTTGTAAGTGGGTGCATTGTTTTTGTTTTGGAGTGGTAATATGTATGGAAGCTTGTTTCCGCCACAATTAAACATTTTAAAAGATAATTGCGACTTTTTATTTCACAATTGTGAGTTACATATCGCAGTTCTGACTTTATATCTCGCAATTGTGACTTTATAACACGCAATTGCAAGTTTATATCTCGCAATTCTGAGATCTTTTCTCAGAATTGTGAGATATAAAAAGTCCAATTCTAAGGGAAAAAATGACCTTTTTCTCAGAATTGCGCAATTCTGACATTATTACACGCAATTGCAACTTCAATTCTGACTTTATAACACCCCATAGGTGGTGCAGATTGTAACATGACCATATGACAGCTTTAAATGCTATCCAAAAAAATATACAAGACAAACTAAAATATTTTCTCAATAAAATACAATTATTAAGTTTTTCATATAAAATAATGGAATTTTTTAATAATTCAAATTTTTTTTTTTTTTACTTTGACAACCAAACACACCAGAAAACACAGCTATACAGCTAGTTCAAAACACATAATAATGAATAATTTCTGAACATTGACTCTCAGTCTTTATTCACCTTTGTCTTATGGTTTCTCAATAAAG
Organism: Rhinichthys osculus; assembly: GCA_029959095.1. NCBI lineage: Eukaryota > Metazoa > Chordata > Actinopteri > Cypriniformes > Leuciscidae > Rhinichthys > Rhinichthys osculus. Next base: position 1,183,040 of record JARWKJ010000004.1, read on the forward strand.
AAGCATTAAAGAGTTATATTAACTGTTAAATAATATATTGGAGATTAAAATAATATCAGATTTGTCTAATTTTAAATAAACAAAATAAATGGAGATAAAAAATTAAAATAAGTTAGAAATTTACTTTTGCTATGGTTAAATAAATATTCAATGATATCTTTTAAAGATTTTTTTAATTTTGGCGCAATTTTTCTCTATATAGTGTTGACTTTATAACACGCAATTCTATAAACTCGCAATTGTGCGAAAGAAAAATGTATTCATTTTTCATGCTCTGGCGGAAACAAGCTACCATTAATATGCCATATATTATGTTTTATCACATGTACACTAATTACACAGAATGCAGTGAGTGTGTGCAGCTGCTGAAGCGTGTGTGTTTGTGCGCATGCGCGTTGATGATGGCGGCGGAGGTGAGCGGCAGCAGCGGCAGCAGCGACGCGTCAAACAGCACCGCGGAGGAGGAACGCGTGCGTCGGCTCTTCCAGACGTGCGACGGAGACGGAGACGGATACATAAACCGGTCAGAAAACACACTAAACTCACTCGTTCTGCAAGAGAAACTAATAAAGAGTCGCGAAGCTGAGCAGCGGGACGCGCGCGGTGACGTCACGCGCGTTTCAGTGAGACTGTTGCAACAATGTAACGATTTAACTTGTGAAAAACAGACGCATAAACGTGTGTAAAGTTAGTTTGCATGGAGTTAAAGCTGTCAGAAGCTCGTTCGCTGTATCGGAAGTGACGGGAAACGTTTTATCCTCATCCACTAAACTTTAGGGTTTGTTTATGTTTTTTGATCTTGTTCTATTTTGGAACACTTGAATTTGCTCACTTTTTGAATATACATATTTCAATGCAATTCTATGTGTCCTGTTGTATGTTATTTTCTATTTTCGAGTGATTGTTATTGTATTGATTGCTGGTGTAAAATCCTCATTTCATTAAGTTACAGGTTTTGTGTAAGACAAATCAGACTTTTCTTTACTTGAAACTTAAACCAATAACAGAAATCCTGTCTGGGACCCCAGCATATATATATATATATATATATATATATAACAAATAGTGTGGGAAAACGTTACAGTGCTGAAAGTATCGTTCGCATGCGTTCCTGTCATTTGCTGAATTAAAGCTAGTCTGATATTAGTGATATTATTCGGCTGATGAAAGCAAAAACATTACTTTATATTCGTCTCCAAAATCACAACAGCATGCTTCAGTGTAATAAAAGATTTATATGATTGGCTCCATCTTTAAAATGTTGTTGCGTTAGATACAAAACATCAAAGCAAGTGTCATTAAGTGTTAAGAAAGTTGCACAAACACAACCAGAAAGAAGTTTGATTGAAAGAACATGTAAACAAACTAGATCTAGAGTTGCAAATAAAGACAGTGTTGTGACATTTCATGATTGTGAAACATCAGCAAAAGATTGTCATAGTTAAAGTGATGAAGTTAGTTCTCAAAGCAAGAATGATTTATAGTGAAGAAAGACACAAACATAAGCACAACATTTGACAAAGAATAGATCTAGTTCAGGCATATCAAGTCATAAAAATAATACAGAACCATTATATTTGACTTAAATCACTTCTTTATGCATGGTGTCTAACAAAACAATTAATTAGCATTTTGTCCATTTTGTCATCACCTTTTTGTCCGACATTTTGTCCGACATTATTAGATTAACGTCTTGAACTTTAAAAAACGGTGTAATGTACTCCTTTCGGTTGAAACAACAATCATTTGGGTGTTTATGCATGTTTATTTGGGTCTATAACTAGTAGTGAAGAAGAGGAGATGATCAGTGATCTGTCACCACACATTAAAGAGACACAACACAGCATTTACTAGGGATGCACCGATATTAACATTTTACCCGATACCGATAACCGATAATCGGCCGATAAATCAAAATCCATACTTGCATGTAATTTTTGAGAGCCTGATTACAAAAACAAAAGTCTCATCATTAACATCACTGTCCCAAACACACAATTATGATGTTCTCATGATAATGTTATGTAGCCGATATGACAGGCTTGCGCTGCACATGTTGCACTGAACTGTATTTTCCTTTTTTTGAAGTGATTCCAATCATATTTCAAGCAATTCATAATCATCATGTTGAACAGTGCGCATCTGAAGCGTCTCAGCTGAAGGATATAACACATTATTTATCAGCTTTAATATATCAGACACATTTTCTAATCAGACCGATAACGATAACATTAAAAATGAACCGATATCGGACGATATATCATGCATCTCTAATATTTATTGTTTGAATTTCTTAAAAATAAGTATAAAAAATAAAGACTTTGTATCATATTAAAAGTAACTTTTTCCGTCTTGTCTGTGATCGTTAAAGGCACGATATGTAAGATGTTTTCGCCACAAGAGGGCGCAGTTTCCATCAATAACACAGGCGTAGGTTGATGACGCAGTGATGAGCTGAATGATGGGACTTGCTGATGGATATAATAATGTTTATGGATGAGTGCAAACATTCATGTTTTTTAACATTACAGTGTTATGAAGCAGGTCGCGATTGCTAAAGAGACAGATATCACACGCGAGTCCCGCGGATATAAAGGAATACGGACATTTAAACCCGCGAGTGCTGGATTACTCACACAGCTCAGTTTATTAGACGAATTAAACTTGAGGGAACGCAGCGCTGCTTCACTCGGTCTAACGTTACACTATCACACTAAACAGCATTTAAATGTGTGTTTAAAGTTATAATGTTATACTACGTGTTAGTTCGTTTGCTATACGAGACTAGCAGTGAGCTAGATCAACATTAGAATAACATACTGACCATATTCTAACATTTCATCATGTTGAGCTAACGTTATATAACATTGATTTGTTTTTACATTAGCTCACCTGTCTAATAAAGCTGTCGTGACTCGTGAAGCTCTGTCGAGTCCAAGTTAGCCGCGGACGCTAGCTCTCGGCATCTCAAAAACGCCACGCTGATGTTGATCCTCATTTTAGTTCTCCTGGTTTGTCCCAAAGTCTGCTTGCCATGGTCTATGTGTGAAAGAAACGAGAACTGCGAGCCGCTAAACGCTACGCACTACGCAGTTGACCACGTCTGTCGCCATGGTTACGTCATGCTATGGCAGTGCGAGCGGAAACCGAGGATAGCGGATATTGCGTCATTGACAGGCGACATTTTTTTCCGGGACGGCCACTTATTTAAAATTGGAATTTCTCTGAAATAAATTTTTTATTGGGATATTGTAAGTACACAACTGCAGGAAATATATCACACTGTGCAAGTGATTTTGGGATATTTTATTACAAAATTCTTACATATTGTACCTTTAATGCGATTAAGTTAGTTCAGTTGTCCAATCTGTACAATTTATGGTGACTGTAAATGTAAGATAAGATGAGTAAGGTAAGATGTAAATAAGCTAGAGATGCACGATATATCGGCCACCATATCGGTTTCGGTTCATTTTTAATGATATCATTATCGGTCTGATTAGAAAATGTGTCTGATATATTAAAGCTGATAAATAATGTATTATTTCCTTCAGCTGAGACGCGTCAGATGCGCACTGTTCAACATGATGATTATGAATTGCTTGAAATATGATTGGAATCACTTCAAAAAAAGGAAAATACAGTTCAGTGTAACATGTGCAGCGCAAGCCTGTCATATCGGCTACATAACATTATCATGAGAACATCATAATTGTGTGTTTGGGACGTGGATTTTAATGGTGAGACTTTTGTTTTTGTAATCAGGCTCTCAAAAATTCCATGTTTTTCTTTCTCTCTCTCTCTCCCTCTCTCTCTCTCTCTCTCTCTCTCTCTCTCTCTCTCTCTCTCTCTCTCTCTCTCTCTCTCTCTCTCTCTCTCTCTCTCTCTCTCCCTCTCCCTCTCCCTCTCCCTCTCCCTCTCTCTCTCTCTCTCTCTCTCTCTCTCTCCTCTCTCTCTCTCTCTCTCTCTCTCCCTCTCCCTCTCCCTCTCTCTCTCTCTCTCTCTCTCTCTCTCTCTCTCTCCCTCTCCCTCTCCCTCTCCCTCTCCCTCTCTCTCTCCCTCTCTCTCTCCCTCTCTCTCTCTCTCTCTCTCTCTCTCTCTCTCTCTCTCCCTCTCTCTCTCCCTCTCTCTCTCTCTCTCTCTCTCTCTCTCTCTCTCCTCTCTCTCTCTATCTCCTTCTCTCACTCTCTCTCTCAGGAATGATTTGTTGATGGTGTGCCGGCAGCTGAACATGGAGGACGCGGTGGCAGAGATCATGGGTCAGCTCGGCGCCGACGAGCGAGGAAAGATTTCCTTCGAAGACTTCACGCGCTGTCGCATGCAACTGGTCGGAGAGATCCGGAAAGAGAAGGACACCTGTCTCTCGTCTCCGGCGAATCGGAGCAGAAGAACCCTCGGGAGCGCGTCGCCTCCTGGCCGACCAGCAGCGAGAACAGTTTAGGTAGGAGATGTTCCTAGTCCAGATCTCGAACCTTAAAGGGACAGTTCACCCACAAATGAAACATTCGTCAAAATATCTTTTGATAAGGTTTGTAACAACTTCAGGGTGAGTAAATGATTGACATCGTTGGGTGAACTGTCCTTCTAACATCATCTCAAATGTGGATATGATTTTTTTTTTTTTTTATGATAAAAAAGAATAGGAAAATAATTCCTGCTGAAAAAGTGGTCGGGGCACTAATGCACTCTATAAGGGAATATGCAAATGTAACCTAGTGCACAGTAGGGGTGGAACGGTACATGTATTCGTACCGAACCGAAACGGTACGGGCGTCACGGTTCGGTGCACGAATTTACATGGAGAATACACGGTATAAAAATAAATAAAACTCGCGTGCAAATTAATTAATGTAATGTGGAACTACAGTTAGATACGCGGGTTCTTTAGGGACACATAATCTGTACCATCGGCTTAGCTCTGAACGCGCGTTCACTTCAAACGTTGGCTTATACGCGCGTCCTATTCGCTTTGGACTAGAGTCGAACTAGACGCGAATTTGACGCTCTATTCGCGTTTGGTGTGACCGTGACCGCATAATGAACAGGCTGCGATGACAAGATTACAATGCTGGAGTGTGTGTGTGTGTGTGTGTGTGAGAGAGAGAGAGAGAGAGAGAGAGAGAGAGAGAGAGAGAGAGAGAGAGAGAGAGGGAGAGAGGGAGAGAGGGAGAGGGGCGCGGGCGCGAGTGAACAGTGGAAACATATAAAAAACATACTCCGTCATTTTGTTCATACAGATGATAAGTAAACGTGCAAAGTGTTTACTTATATTTGTGTACACTCGCAATAAAACACAACATTGTGCTTTTGTCACACTGTAAACTCTTGTCAAACTGTAACCTACAACTGTCACCCAACCAAAATCACACACACACACACACACACACACACACACACACACACACACACTGTTTTAAAAGCAAAACATATTTATCCAACTCCATTTCAAAACTGTATCAGTCTGTGTGTTCCATCTTTTGGACATTCATCATATTGCATTGGTTTCCATTTCTTGTCCTCGGAGCACTAATCTTACACATTCTACATTGTTTAAAAAAAAAAAAAAATCGAATGTGTTTTTAATGGTAGTATTATTTTATACAGAAATCAATTATTTATAATTCAGAAGAGAATAATATTACATTGTCAATTAATAATGTTAATTAAAATTAAGGAAAACAAATATATTGATCTGAAATATAGCAAAATAATTTTAAATTTATTCAGGTACAATTACCAAACATATCGCAAGGTCTTTTTGTCTTTTTATTAATTTAATTAATAAACTAATTATATAAAACTATTG
>JARWKJ010000004.1:1198845-1211345 GCA_029959095.1 Rhinichthys osculus
ATATCCAGTCAAACCAACAATTTACTTCAACATTTCTCACATTATCTCAGTTTATTCGCTATAGTTTAGAAAATGGTGATAAACATGAGCAGAACTCAGTGGATATTTGACTGGTTTTGTCCGTCCTTCTGTTAGACTCTCACACATGAATTATGTTGAATATCTGTCAGCTGTTAAATTTAACTACACAATTAGATAATACCAGTTTAGCTCAACCAGTGACCAAGCAATGCTTCATGTTGTTCAGTGTGTGTGTAAAAAGAGCATTAGCAATTACAGAAAACACACTTCAGCAAAACATCATCAGCTCAAAGTGGAGGAATCAATTCTGGTCCCAGATGTTTATAAATGTTACTGGTATGAAGAATATTTGTGTATAATATCTCACAGATTACTTTATTCTGCTCTCCTCACTTACATAAATAAGCTATAGTCCTGCACACACTAGTGAACAAATATCACAAAATATATCTGGTGTCTGAATAATGCTGGTTTGACTGAAGATAATGGTCATGAATGTTATATTTGGCAAATAATGACTGAACTTTGATATTTGTGTGTAAAATAATCACCTGACGGCTTCACTAGAGGGAGCTGTTGAACACATTATGTAACTCATCACTTTAACCATATAAACTCTGTCTTTACATGACAGTCTGAGTGTGTGTGTGTGTGTGTGTGTGTGTGTGTGTGTGTGTGAGACTCTGAGTGTGTGTGTGTGAGACTCGCAGTGTGTGTGTGAGACTGGGAGTGTGTGAGACTGATGCAGTGTGTGTGTGTGTGTGTGTGTGTGTGTGTGTGTGTGTGAGAGACTCTGAGTGTGTGTGTGTGAGACTCGCAGTGTGTGTGTGAGACTCGGAGTGTGTGAGACTGATGCAGTGTGTGTGTGTGAGACTCTGAGTGTGTGTGTGTGAGACTGGGAGTGTGTGAGACTGATGCAGTGTGTGTGTGTGTGTGAGACTCGCAGTGTGTGTGTGAGACTCTGAGTGTGTGAGACTGATGCAGTGTGTGTGTGTGTGAGACTCGCAGTGTGTATGTGAGACTGGGAGTGTGTGAGACTGATGCAGTGTGTGTGTGTGAGACTCACAGTGTGTGTGTGAGACTCGGAGTGTGTGTGTGAGACTCGGAGTGTGTGAGACTGATGCAGTGTGTGAGTGTGTGAAACTGATGCAGTGTGTGTGTGTGTGTGAGACTCGGAGTGTGTGTGTGAGACTCTGAGTGTGTGAGACTGATGCAGTGTGTGTGTGTGTGTGAGACTCGGAGTGTGTGTGTGAGACTCTGAGTGTGTGAGACTGATGCAGTGTGTGAGTGTGTGAGACTGATGCAGTGTGTGTGTGTGTGTGTGTGTGTGTGTGTGAGACTCGGAGTGTGTGAGACTGATGCAGTGTGTGTGTGTGTGTGAGACTCGGAGTGTGTGTGTGAGACTCGGAGTGTGTGTGTGAGACTCGGAGTGTGTGTGTGAGACTCGGAGTGTGTGAGACTGATGCAGTGTGTGAGTGTGTGAGACTGATGCAGTGTGTGTGTGTGTGTGAGACTCGGAGTGTGTGAGACTGATGCAGTGTGTGTGTGTGTGAGACTCGGAGTGTGTGTGTGAGACTCGGAGTGTGTGTGTGAGACTCGGAGTGTGTGAGACTGATGCAGTGTGTGTGTGTGTGTGAGACTCGGAGTGTGTGTGTGAGACTCGGAGTGTGTGTGTGAGACTCGGAGTGTGTGTGTGAGACTCGGAGTGTGTGAGACTGATGCAGTGTGTGTGTGTGTGTGTGAGACTCGGAGTGTGTGTGTGAGACTCGGAGTGTGTGTGTGAGACTCGGAGTGTGTGAGACTGATGCAGTGTGTTTTTAATTGTTTCTGACAGAGTGTTTGATGAAGACTCGTCTAACACTGATGACACACACCTATAATTAAGTATGTTACACAGAGTCTGTGCCAGCGGAGCGATATGATCTATTAGAGAAGGTTCTGGATCACGGCCAGCGAGAGCAAACACAAGTAAACCATCAGATGCTGTGTGTTACAGAGATAGCGCTCCTAAACATGAGAAAAATCTGCTTTAGGGTCATTAATGTTGAATCTGCTGCATTGCATCGCTTGAGTGTGTGGAAGTGAGATTATGATTTTAAAAATACAGAATATTTGCTTTTTTTGATACTTTAATGGAGCTTTAATGGCATTTTGGAAGTACATGACCTGTGCGAAGTCATCTAAAGTCAGATTTTAAACCCACTAGTGTCACTGGCGACACCAAACAAAATAATACAAATAATGACTGTTTCCAAACAGGTTTTCCAGACAAAGTCAAACTTTTTTTTAGCATCTTACCCCATGAGTGCCACATTTTTAAGAGTGAGAAGTAAAATATATTGTAAAGGTATAATATAGATGTATTTTTTTAATATTTAGTGTTCCTTTTTTTAGTCATTTTAATTTGTTCTAGTCACACTCAGTCCTTAAGTCTTTTCTACGAAGCTTGTTTTCGCCACAGAATAAAAACTAAAAAGGATCATTGTGACTTTTTTTCTCACAATACTGTTTTTTTTCTCAGAATTGGGATTTTTCTCACAATTACAAGAAATAGTCCTAATTGAGGGGTATAAACTGACTGTGTGTGTTTGTATGTATGCGTGTGTGTGTGTGTCTGTCTGTCTGTCTGTCTGTCTGTGTGTGTGTGTCTGTATGTCTATCTGTGTGTGTGTGTGTGTGTGTGTGTGTGTATGTCTATCTGTGTGTGTCTGTGTGTGTATGTCTATCTGTGTGTGTGTATGTCTGGATGTGTGTGTGTGTGTGTGTGTGTGTGTGTGTGTGTATGTCTATCTGTGTGTGTCTGTGTGTGTATGTCTATCTGTGTGTGTGTATGTCTGGATGTGTGTGTATGTACGTAGAAAATCCTTTGGCTTTTATCCCAAACAACTGGAAAAATAATAGAAATTAGTTGGTCATAAAGTTGGCTTTTAAAAAGCTTAAAAGAGTAGAAGTGACTATCTGAGAGCAGAGTGACTGATCATATTCCAGCCGAGGAGAATCTGACGGGCTGGAACGGACACACACACATACACACACACACACACACACACACACACGTGTAAAACACTCCTCCTGCGGCCCCATGCAGCTGTGAGGCCCAGAGGCTCTCTCTCTCTCTCTCTCTCTCTCTCTCTCTCTCTCCCCTCGCCCGCCCTCCCTCGCTCTCGCTCTCTCTCCGTGTGTGTGTGTGTGTGAATCAGAGCGCTGCAGATCTGCTGTCGGGAGTCTCCGGCTGGCTAGGGGAATGTGTGGATCGCCACAACGGTTCTCGGTGTGGATTTAACCGTGTCTCTCGTGTGGATTACCGTTGGGATTGCGTTGGGAATACTGTCGGGGTCGTGCTGGTGAAATCGAGGATGTGTGTGTGTGTCACAGAAGCAGGAGGAATGTGTTTCTCGTCTACCTCGGGTGACCGTCTCCCGCTGGAATACCGGGATTAATCCGAGAGTTTCGGGATCATGAACTCCGGAGTGTCTGTGAACGAGGGAAACGAGGTGAGACTCGTTTGATGAAGGTCTGACTGCGATGCGCGGCTCTGAAACGATGTGTGTGTCGTCTGACCGACACACACACACACACACTTCTGATGTTGTTAAACTTGTTTGAGATCTTCATTTCAATATTTTAGCTTCTCTCTCATGTTAAATTCAGGATTAGATCTCGTTCGATCGCCCTCTTGCACCGGATATAAAACCGCTGAAATCACGTCACATTAACTTTTTATTAACAGAATCTATTAAATCTGCATTGAAATAATTAGGATAAATGTTCTCAAGAAAATAAAAAATAAAGTGAAAAGTGAATGTAAAATGCAAAATGTATTAATACTCATTTTTATAGTTGACTTAAATTTTCTAAAGTCAAAAGCTCTTGTCTCTTTAAAAGTATAATTAAAATGTAAATTATAAATTGTTTTTTTATATAGATAATCCTTATAAATTAAAAACACCTTGAAACAGAAGTTATTTTGTTCAGCTATATTTGCAGCTCGCTGTTTTTAAGCATCTTGCGCCATGAGCTCCAAATTTTAAAGAATTTATTTATTTATTGGTTCCATGTTTTTTAATACACATTATTATATTCAGTAAAGTTCTCAGCCTCAGTTCTAAAGCCTTTCATTGGATAGACTCGCTATATTTTTTTATTTATAAATTAAAATCTAGTGATGCACCGATATGAAAATTTGTCCGATACCGATAATTATTTATATTTGAAATCCGATGACCGATATATCGGCTGATAAATCTAAATCCAAATTTATATATAAGTTTTGAGAGCCTGATTACAAAAACAAAAGTCTCACCATTAAAATCCACGTCCCAAACACACAATTATAATGTTCTCATGATAATGTTATGTAGACGATATGACAGGCTTGGGTAAAAACATGAATGTAAAATAAAATGGTGTTGCCACACTTTCCAATGAAATAACGTGATTTTCCAGTTTAGAATGACGGAATAAGGATTTTATTAGGGATGCACGATATATCGGCCACCATATCGGTATCGGCTGATATCGGTTCATTTTTAATGTTATCATTATCGGCCCGATATGAAAATTTGTCTGATGTATTGTCCGATAAATAATGTATTATTTCCTTCAGCTGAGACGCTTCAGATGCGCACTGTTCAACATGATGATTATGAATTGCTTGAAATTATGAAAGGAAAATACAGTTCAGTGCAACATGTGCAGCGCAAGCCTGTCATATCGGCTACATAACATTATCATGAGAACATCATAATTGTGTGTTTGGGACGTGGATTTTAATGGTGAGACTTTTGTTTTTGTAATCAGGCTCTTAAAAATACATAGATTTATCAGATATATCGGTATCGGCTTTCAAATATTAAGAATTATCGGTTATCGGTATCGGGCAAAATTTTCATATCGGTTCATCCCTAGTTAATGCACATCTTGGCATTTCCATCCAGTGTTTTTTTTAATGCAATATCCCAAAATGCACATAGTAATGGGGGAATGGAAGCATAGCCGCTGCCACCTTGAGTCAAAGCAAACGAAAAACAAATTTTCCACCATAATCCTATAATGACTTGTCGTGTGTTTTAAGAGCTGCCGTCGTTTGAGTGTCAGGCATATCCAGTCAAACCAAGATTTATTCACACTTTCAACATTTCTCACATTATCTCAGTTTATTCCACCACCGGGGTGGTGATGGCGCAGTGGATAAGACACATGCCTTTGGTGTGAGAGACCCGGGTTCGAATCCACTGTGAGACACCAATGTGTCCCTGAGCAAGACACTTAACCCCTAGTTGCTCCAGAGGCGTGCGACCTCTGACATATATAGCAATTGTAAGTCGCTTTGGATAAAAGCGTCAGCTAAATGAATAAATGTAAAATGTAAATGTATTCGCTATAGTTTAGAAAATGGTGATAAATATGAGCAGAACTCAGTGGATATTTGACTGGTTTTGTCCGTCCTTCTGTTAGACTCTCACACATGAATTATGTTGAATATCTGTCAGCTGTTAAATTTAACTACACAATTAGATAATACCAGTTTAGCTCAACCAGTGACCAAGCAATGCTTCATGTTGTTCAGTGTGTGTGTAAAAAGAGCATTAGCAATTACAGAAAACACACTTCAGCAAAACATCATCAGCTCAAAGTGGAGGAATCAATTCTGGTCCCAGATGTTTATAAATGTTACTGGTATGAAGAATATTTGTGTATAATATCTCACAGTTTACTTTATTTTGCTCTCCTCACTTGCATAAATGAGCTATAGTCCTGCACACACTAGTGAACAAATATCACAAAATATATTTGGTGTCTGAATAATCTTTGGTTTGACTGTAATCGAATCCCAACACCAAAAGCCACACTTAATAGGGAACACCTTTGATTTGGACCTGCTAGCGTAACATTTTAATTGTCCAAACACGTGTTTATCTGAGATGTGCTGAACAGCTGCCGCTTGTCAAGGAACGCAGTTTCTTATGGCCGAGGGAATAAAGGCTCGTGTTTAAGGATGTTCACAGATGTTTTCCGCTCGCATTGATCCTGAAGTGAGGAGTATAAGAGCACTTAAACAGCGTCTCAGGGGCTTTACCTGCTAAATGATTGTTTACTGCATGGCATCAGAGATAATTGTGAACTATCCCTCAGTTTGTTCAAGTGTTTTTAACAGTCTCACGTTCAGAACTTGGAGAATCATGATATCTGATATTCTTAACCCTCTGGTGCTCTTCGTGCGTCGGTCTAAAATGACCGAATTTGTTTTTTGTTTTGTTTTTCAGTGAAATGATTGTACTATATTTTAGTTCGATAATGTTTTTTATTAAATATTTTGTATTTTTAGGGGATTGTATGGTACTACATTATATTTACGCTGTATTTAAAATCCATTTATTTACTTTTTGAGCATAGACCTGAAAATAAATTTCCAAATTAAACTGTGGTAAATCTCGAATGCTTTAGAGCGACAGACTGAAGTTGGATTTCTTTTCAAACTCGACTCTTGCCAGATTATTGCTGAAGAGTGTTTTGCTGCGCAGGAATTCCTCTGTTCGGAGACGTGAGACAGACTTTGTTTCGGCAGACGGACAGAAATAAGAGCATTGTTTTATAAGCACACTGTCTATTTTTATCTGTGCGTTGCCTCTTGACTCTGATGTAGTGTGTCTTCAGTTCTCTCGCTGTAGTGTGTGTTCAGTTCTCTCGCTGTAGTGTGTGTTCAGTTCTCTCGCTGTAGTGTGTGTTCAGGTCTCGCTGTAGTGTGTCTTCAGTTCTCTCGCTGTAGTGTGTGTTCAGGTCTCTCGCTGTAGTGTGTGTTCAGGTCTCGCTGTAGTGTGTGTTCAGGTCTTGCTGTAGTGTGTGTTCAGGTCTCGCTGTAGTGTGTGTTCAGGTCTCGCTGTAGTGTGTGTTCAGGTCTCGCTGTAGTGTGTGTTCAGGTCTCGCTGTAGTGTGTGTTCAGGTCTCGCTGTAGTGTGTGTTCAGGTCTCGCTGTAGTGTGTGTTCAGGTCTCGCTGTAGTGTGTGTTCAGGTCTCGCTGTAGTGTGTGTTCAGGTCTCGCTGTAGTGTGTGTTCAGGTCTCGCTGTAGTGTGTGTTCAGGTCTCGCTGTAGTGTGTGTTCAGGTCTCGCTGTAGTGTGTGTTCAGGTCTCGCTGTAGTGTGTGTTCAGGTCTCGCTGTAGTGTGTGTTCAGGTCTCGCTGTAGTGTGTGTTCAGGTCTCGCTGTAGTGTGTGTTCAGGTCTCGCTGTAGTGTGTGTTCAGGTCTCGCTGTAGTGTGTGTTCAGGTCTCGCTGTAGTGTGTGTTCAGGTCTCGCTGTAGTGTGTGTTCAGGTCTCGCTGTAGTGTGTGTTCAGGTCTCTGTAGTGTGTGTTCAGGTCTCTGTAGTGTGTCTTCAGGTCTCGCTGTAGTGTGTGTTCAGGTCTCGCTGTAGTGTGTGTTCAGGTCTCGCTGTAGTGTGTCTTCAGTTCTCTCGCTGTAGTGTGTGTTCAGTTCTCTCGCTGTAGTGTGTGTTCAGTTCTCTCGCTGTAGTGTGTCTTCAGTTCTCTCGCTGTAGTGTGTGTTCAGGTCTCGCTGTAGTGTGTCTTCAGTTCTCTCGCTGTAGTGTGTGTTCAGGTCTCTCGCTGTATTGTGTGTTCAGGTCTCGCTGTAGTGTGTGTTCAGGTCTCGCTGTAGTGTGTGTTCAGGTCTCGCTGTAGTGTGTGTTCAGGTCTCGCTGTAGTGTGTGTTCAGGTCTCGCTGTAGTGTGTGTTCAGGTCTCGCTGTAGTGTGTGTTCAGGTCTCGCTGTAGTGTGTGTTCAGGTCTCTGTAGTGTGTGTTCAGGTCTCGCTGTAGTGTGTGTTCAGGTCTCGCTGTAGTGTGTGTTCAGGTCTCGCTGTAGTGTGTGTTCAGGTCTCGCTGTAGTGTGTGTTCAGGTCTCTGTAGTGTGTGTTCAGGTCTCTGTAGTGTGTGTTCAGGTCTCGCTGTAGTGTGTGTTCAGGTCTCGCTGTAGTGCGTGTTCAGGTCTCGCTGTAGTGCGTGTTCAGGTCTCGCTGTATTGTGTGTTCAGGTCTCGCTGTAGTGTGTGTTCAGGTCTCGCTGTAGTGTGTGTTCAGGTCTCGCTGTAGTGTGTGTTCAGGTCTCGCTGTAGTGTGTGTTCAGGTCTCGCTGCAGTGTGTGTTCAGGTCTCGCTGCAGTGTGTGTTCAGGTCTCGCTGTAGTGTGTGTTCAGGTCTCGCTGTAGTGTGTGTTCAGTTCTCTCGCTGTAGTGTGTGTTCAGGTCTCTCTGTAGTGTGTGTTCAGGTCTCGCTGTAGTGTGTGTTCAGGTCTCTCTGTAGTCTGTGTTCAGGTCTCGCTGTAGTGTGTGTTCAGGTCTCGCTGTAGTGTGTGTTCAGGTCTCGCTGTAGTGTGTGATCAGGTCTCGCTGTAGTGTGTTATCAGGTCTCGCTGTAGTGTGTGTTCAGGTCTCGCTGTAGTGTGTGTTCAGGTCTCGCTGTAGTGTGTGTTCAGGTCTCGCTGTAGTGTGTGTTCAGGTCTCGCTGTAGTGTGTGATCAGGTCTCGCTGTAGTGTGTGTTCAGGTCTCGCTGTAGTGTGTGTTCAGGTCTCGCTGTAGTGTGTGTTCAGGTCTCGCTGTAGTGTGTGTTCAGGTCTCGCTGTAGTGTGTGTTCAGGTCTCGCTGTAGTGTGTGTTCAGGTCTCGCTGTAGTGTGTTATCAGGTCTCGCTGTAGTGTGTGTTCAGGTCTCGCTGTAGTGTGTGATCAGGTCTCGCTGTAGTGTGTGTTCAGGTCTCGCTGTAGTGTGTGTTCAGGTATGCTGTAGTGTGTGTTCAGGTCTCGCTGTAGTGTGTGATCAGGTCTCGCTGTAGTGTGTGATCAGGTCTCGCTGTAGTGTGTGTTCAAGTCTCGCTGTAGTGTGTGTTCAGGTCTCGCTGTAGTGTGTGTTCAGGTCTCGCTCTAGTGTGTGTTCAGGTCTCGCTCTAGTGTGTGTTCAGGTCTCGCTCAGGTGTCGCTCAGGTGTGTTCAGGTCTCGCTGTAGTGTGTGTTCAGTTCTCGCTGTAGTGTGTGTTCAGGTCTCTCTGTAGTGTGTGTTCAGGTCTCGCTGTAGTGTATGTTCAGGTCTCGCTGTAGTGTGTGTTCAGGTCTCGCTGTAGTGTGTGTTCAGGTCTCGCTCTAGTGTGTGTTCAGGTCTCGCTCTAGTGTGTCTCTAGTGTGTTCAGGTCTCGCTCAGGTGTCGCTCAGGTGTGTTCAGGTCTCGCTCAGGTGTCGCTCAGGTGTGTTCAGGTCTCTCTGTAGTGTGTGTTCAGGTCTCGCTGTAGTGTATGTTCAGGTCTCGCTGTAGTGTGTGTTCAGGTCTCGCTCTAGTGTGTGCTCAGGTCTCGCTCTAGTGTGTCTCTAGTGTGTTCAGGTCTCGCTCAGGTGTCGCTCAGGTGTGTTCAGGTCTCGCTCAGGTGTCGCTCAGGTGTGTTCAGGTCTCGCTCAGGTGTCGCTCAGGTGTGTTCAGGTCTCTCTGTAGTGTGTGTTCAGGTCTCGCTGTAGTGTATGTTCAGGTCTCGCTGTAGTGTGTGTTCAGGTCTCGCTCTAGTGTGTGTTCAGGTCTCGCTCTAGTGTGTCTCTAGTGTGTTCAGGTCTCGCTCAGGTGTCGCTCAGGTGTGTTCAGGTCTCGCTGTAGTGTGTGTTCAGTTCTCGCTGTAGTGTGTGTTCAGGTCTCTCTGTAGTGTGTGTTCAGGTCTCGCTGTAGTGTGTGTTCAGGTCTCGCTCTAGTGTGTGTTCAGGTCTCGCTCTAGTGTGTCTCTAGTGTGTTCAGGTCTCGCTCAGGTGTCGCTCAGGTGTGTTCAGGTCTCGCTGTAGTGTGTGTTCAGTTCTCGCTGTAGTGTGTGTTCAGGTCTCTCTGTAGTGTGTGTTCAGGTCTCTCTGTAGTGTGTGTTCAGGTCTCGCTGTAGTGTGTGTTCAGGTCTCTCTGTAGTGTGTGTTCAGGTCTCGCTGTAGTGTGTGTTCAGGTCTCGCTGTAGTGTGTGATCGGGTCTCGTTATAGTGTGTGTTCAGGTCTCGCTGTAGTGTGTGTTCAGGTCTCGCTGTAGTGTGTGATCAGGTCTCGTTGTAGTGTGTGTTCAGGTCTCGCTGTAGTGTGTGTTCAGGTCTCGTTGTAGTGTGTGTTCAGGTCTCGCTGTAGTGTGTGATCAGGTCTCGCTGTAGTGTGTGATCAGGTCTCGCTGTAGTGTGTGTTCAGGTCTCGCTGTAGTGTGTGTTCAGGTCTCGTTGTAGTGTGTGTTCAGGTCTCGCTGTAGTGTGTGTTCAGGTCTCGCTGTAGTGTGTGTTCAGGTCTCGCTGTAGTGTGTGATCAGGTCTCTGTAGTGTGTGTTCAGGTCTCGCTGTAGTGTGTGTTCAGGTCTCGCTGTAGTGTGTGTTCAGGTCTCGCTGTAGTGTGTGTTCAGGTCTCGCTGTAGTGTGTGTTCAGGTCTCGCTGTAGTGTGTGTTCAGGTCTCGCTGTAGTGTGTCTTCAGTTCTCTCGCTGTAGTGTGTGTTCAGGTCTCGCTGTAGTGTGTGTTCAGGTCTCGCTGTAGTGTGTGTTCAGGTCTCGCTGTAGTGTGTGTTCAGGTCTCGCTGTAGTGTGTGATCAGGTCTCGCTGTAGTGTGTGTTCAGGTCTCGCTGTAGTGTGTGATCAGGTCTCGCTGTAGTGTGTGATCAGGTCTCGCTGTAGTGTGTGTTCAGGTCTCGCTGTAGTGTGTGTTCAGGTCTCGTTGTAGTGTGTGTTCAGGTCTTGCTGTAGTGTGTGTTCAGGTCTCGCTGTAGTGTGTGATCAGGTCTCGCTGTAGTGTGTGATCAGGTCTCGCTGTAGTGTGTGTTCAGGTCTCGCTGTAGTGTGTGTTCAGGTCTCGTTGTAGTGTGTGTTCAGGTCTCGTTGTAGTGTGTGTTCAGGTCTCGCTGTAGTGTGTGTTCAGGTCTCGCTGTAGTGTGTGTTCAGGTCTCGCTGTAGTGTGTGTTCAGGTCTCGCTGTAGTGTGTGTTCAGGTCTCGCTGTAGTGTGTGTTCAGGTCTCTCTAGTGTGTGTTCAGGTCTCGCTGTAGTGTGTGTTCAGGTCTCGCTGTAGTGTGTGTTCAGGTCTCGCTGTAGTGTGTGTTCAGGTCTCGCTGTAGTGTGTGTTCAGGTCTCGCTGTAGTGTGTCTTCAGTTCTCTCGCTGTAGTGTGTGTTCAGGTCTCGCTGTAGTGTGTGTTCAGGTCTCGCTGTAGTGTGTGTTCAGGTCTCGCTGTAGTGTGTGTTCAGGTCTCGCTGTAGTGTGTGTTCAGGTCTCGCTGTAGTGTGTGATCAGGTCTCGCTGTAGTGTGTGTTCAGGTCTCGCTGTAGTGTGTGATCAGGTCTCGCTGTAGTGTGTGATCAGGTCTCGCTGTAGTGTGTGTTCAGGTCTCGCTGTAGTGTGTGTTCAGGTCTCGTTGTAGTGTGTGTTCAGGTCTCGCTGTAGTGTGTGTTCAGGTCTCGTTGTAGTGTGTGTTCAGGTCTCGCTGTAGTGTGTGATCAGGTCTCGCTGTAGTGTGTGATCAGGTCTCGTTATAGTGTGTCTCTGTATTATTATTGTTATTATAAATGTTGTTTTAAATAAGTACTCTTTATTATTAAAATTAAAAAAATTGTTATAATATTAAAATGAATCATAATTAATAATAATAATATTATTATTAATACAGTTTTTTTTTAAATAAATGCCGTGTTATTATTATTATTATTATTAATAGGAGAGATTAGCTTGGACTAATGTCAGTAGATGTAAAGCATCTCAGGATCTGTCGGAACAGAAGCGGATTTAGCTTGAGTTCTTCTCTGAGTCGCGGGTTCGGGTCACTAATGTTCTCAGATTTAGCGCGTTTGTAAAGCTTTCGCTCTGATCGATAGAGAGAGAGAGAGAGAGAGAGAGAGAGAGAGAGAGAGCGAGGTTGTGTTGTGTGTGATGGCCGAGACTGATTTATGACGAAAACACTGCGATTTACAGGCCCTTCAACAATGAGCCAGTGTGGAGTATATGACACCAGCTTTTATCCTCTGCACATTTACAGCGTGCTTTATGAAGCCCTCGGGGTTCCACTGAGTACACAGTGCTTTATTATCGCACAGCAGCTCATTAGTTAATAACATTAATGAATTGATGTGTGAAATCAATCATTGAGGGTTTATGCATTTGAAACTTCCTGCCACTGTCTTATTCTGAAAGCAAATGATTCATGCGTAGTCCGAGTGTGGCTCACTCTTCTGTCTATCATCTGCATCCGACGAATGCTCTGGTGAACCTGGCGTGAGGATATCTGAGGGTGTTGAGGATATCGACTGACAGAGGCGCTTATGTGGACTGCAGGTCAAATTGATGTCAGTGACACATTTTTGTCTCATTTTTAATATTTGGAGAGTTTGTGTGTGTGTGTGTGTGTGTGTGTGTGTGTGTGATACTGTGTGAGTGTTTGTGAGATGTGTGAGTGTGTGTGTGTGTGTGAGAGAGAGAAAGAGAGGTGACTGAGTGAGAGAGAGTAGGTGTGTGA
>JARWKJ010000004.1:1216345-1223845 GCA_029959095.1 Rhinichthys osculus
GAGAGAGTGTGTGAGTGAGTGAGTGAGTGAGTGAGAGAGAGAGAGAGTGAGGCTGCGTCCCAATACCTCCCCTTACCCTAGATTTCTGCCCTAACCCTTGTTTTTGCGCGTTCTCGTGTAGGGGTAGGGTGTCCCAATACTCCAAAGAGCAAGGGGGAGTGCTATTCTCCCCTTAAAATCAACCCTCAAAACATAGTGCGGTCCGATGCAGGCTTAAAACGAAGTGGAAGATGAAATTACCCAGGATACCTTGCGAACTCAGCGAGCCGGTCAAATTTTTCAACTAAGATGGCGGACACCGCTGGAAAGAAACAATTTTATTTTAAGTATATTTTCGCAAATACGCATGTTAAAATGTCGAAATATGTTGGAATATGTTAGTTTGATGCACATCCAATGGACTGTTGAGTTTTCAACACTAATGTTAGAAAATATTTCACGAAGCCATCTGACGATGTTCATATGATATCTGCCGAGTGCTTCAAAAACAAATCAAATATACATCTGATCTGGGTAAGTTAGTTAATCTAATTTTATTTTCGATTTTGGCTTCCAAGGATTATAAAAAGAAGATATGTGAGGTAAAATTATTCAAAACTAGCCGCGTTCGTCTAGCGCATCATCTTCCCTTCACAGCGCGCTGTCATTTCTCTCTAAACCCAAACCTAACGTCAGAATCAGCACTGAGAACAATCGGTGATTGTTGTAAAGTGCAGTGTCTGCGGTTTCTAAATTGCGGGACGTTGGTGGTAAAAACAGCTACTAAAAGCACAATGATCCGCGCAAGAGACGTTGCCTCGGTTCCCATGGCGGCGCGCGCGCGTTCGGAAACGGATTGCAACTAACGTTAGACAAGCAAACTTTGGGTTTTGTGTGCGCTTCTAAACGATCAGATACCAACAAATATATGGCAAAATTACCGGAAATGCGTCGTCTATATTCCACATGTCTTCTCTGTTGATTCATCAGATGTAGATAAACGAAAACAGCCCACACAACAGGCAACACAACAACTGGAACCGGCAATTTTATGAATGAAAATAGTAGTAGAAGTAGTAGACACTTTGACACTGCGCGTGACGTATTGAGGATTGCCGCGCTAATTTGCATATAGTGGTGTCCCATTTCATAGGGAAAGATCTTCAACTCCACTTCCCTCGTTGAGGGGACTTTACTTTCGAGGGCACTCAAAACCAAGTGGAAGTTTTAAGGGGGGAGAAATGGGACAGTGAGTGAGAGTGTGAGTGAGAGTGTGAGTGAGAGTGAGAGTGAGAGTGAGAGAGAGTGAGAGAGAGTGAGTGAGTGAGAGAGAGTGAGAGAGAGTGAGAGAGAGAGAGTGAGAGAGAGTGAGTGAGTGAGAGAGAGTGAGAGAGAGAGTGAGAGAGAGTGAGAGAGAGTGAGAGAGAGAGAGTGAGAGAGAGTGAGAGAGAGAGAGTGAGAGAGAGTGAGAGAGAGTGAGAGAGAGTGAGTGAGTGAGTGAGTGAGTGTGTGAGTGAGTGAGTGAGTGAGTGAGTGAGTGAGTGAGTGAGTGAGTGAGTGAGTGAGTGAGTGAGTGAGTGAGTGAGTGAGTGAGTGAGTGAGTGAGTGAGTGAGTGAGTGAGTGAGTGAGTGTGTGTGTGTGTGTGAGAGATTGTGAGTGAGTGAGTGAGTGTAGGGTTAGTGAGTGAGTGAGTGAGTGAGTGTAGGGTTAGTGAGTGAGTGAGTGAGTGAGTGTAGGGTTAGTGAGTGAGTGAGTGAGTGAGTGAGTGAGTGAGTGAGTGAGTGAGTGAGTGAGTGAGTGAGTGAGTGAGTGAGTGAGTGAGTGAGTGTAGGGTTAGTGAGTGAGTGAGTGTATGTGTGTGAAAGATGTGTGTGAGTGAGTGTCATTTTAGTGTCATTTTTAATATTTGGTGTATGAAACTCCTGGTGGGACTTCCCTGTTGGCGTCACTGAAACATCGATCGGCTGTTCCAGGAGTCGCTGTGCTGGTGTTTGCATGATGGACGATCAGAGGAACACTGATGCATGATGGGAATCTCTAGCGAGCGGCGCCACGATACTCGCCCAGAGTTTCCTCATGACTGTTCATGGTGTAAAGGCATTACTGTGCAGTTCTGGCGAGTTTAAATAGATCTTTATGAAAGTTTTGACATTTCATCAGTGGTTCGACCGTAGTTTGCATGGTGAAATATTTTCATAAATCTTTAAATGAACCCTCATTTAAAATGCACCACTAAAGCCTACAGTACACTACAGTACTAACAATACAGTGTTATTATAGTGTGTGTGAGTGATAGAGTGTGTGACTGTGAGTGTGTGTATGTATGCGTGAGATAGGGAGTGTGTGTGTGTGTTTGTGTGCGCGTTTGTGTGTGAGAGAGTGTGCATGAGTGTGAGTGTGTGTGTGTGTGTGTGACTGTGTATGTATGTGAGAGAGGGAGGGAATGTGTGTGTGGTTTTGTGTGTAAGAGAGTGTGTATGTATGAATGTGAATGAGACTGTAAGTGTGTGTGTGTGTGTGTATGTATGTGAGAGAGGGTGTGTGTGTGTGTGTGTTTTCATGTGTGTATGAGTGTGTGTGTGACTGTGCGTGCGTTTGTGTATGTGAGAGTGTGTGTTAGTGTGTGTGTGTGTGACTGTGAGTGTGTGTTTGTGCGTGTGCGCGTGTTCGGTGTGCGTTTGTGTGTGAGATTGTGTATGAGTGTAAATGGGACTGTGTGTGTTTGTGTGTGAGACGCTGAGGCCTCTGAGCGAGTGTGTACAGAGATAATTCACCTTTCACGGATCATTAAGCTGGAAAACGATCCTGTGAGCAACACCTTCATCTTCAGTCAGAATAAACTGAGTGTTTACGCTGCAGCCTCGGCTCATAAACACCTCAGCGCACACAACACACTTTATTTCACACTCTCAGGTTTCATGGGGGAATTATATATATATATATATATTTCCTACTTGGAGAAAGACCTCCAAAAATGATATCTTGAAATTTTCTAGGATTTTGTTAATAATGATAATTAAACGATATTTTGCTTGCTAGGTTGATATTTCAAAAGAAATGATACTTTAAATATGAAATTAAAACGAGTGAGTCAACATGAGTCATTCATTCAACCGATTCATTTAAGCAGCTGATTCATTTGGGAGTCAAGTGACTCTGATTCACATGCTATACATCCTAAATATTATTTAAAGTAGTTTGTCCCAAAGCTTGTCTAATATTCTGCTAAACACTCACAATTATGTACTTTTTCTTCACAAAAACAGACCATATGAATTGGGACTGTCAACTGTCTTTATGAAGAATGAGTCACTGAATCACTCACCCGATTCCTTCAAAACACTTTTGCATTAATTCAGTAATAAAACACAGCTGTGTGAAGATGCACAACAGGGTAATAGTTCAGCTTAGACGTAAAATGACGTAAATATCGTATTTTCAGTGTGATATGCAAATGAGATGCAAATAAGATTTAAAGGGAGACATTTTTTATGCAAATAAATGACTTTCTTTTTTGTGCGATATGTATTGTCTAGGATAATATCGGAATTGCCCCTGTGTGAGTTTTGTTTTTTATATTTATATCATATGATATAATCAAGTCAACTGTGTTTGAATAGCGTTTTATACTAGAGATGCACGATATATATCGGCCACCATATCGGAATCTGTGGGTGCAAAAAAAATCGAAACATTGAGAAAATCGTCTGTAAAGTTGTGCATTTATGTTCGCGATTGTGCTGCATCCACTCAAAAAAAATATTTTTTAATACATTTACAGTTGGAAATTTACAAAATATCTCCATGGAACATGATCTTTACTTAATATCCTAATGATTTTTGGCATAAAGGAAAATCGATAATTTTGACCCATACAATGTATTGTTGGCTATTGCCACAGATTCACCCGTGCGACTCGAGACTGGGTTTGTGATCCAGGGTCACAATTAAGTAAACAAATAAAGACAATAGTGTCATTATTCAGCTGAATTTATTTCATATTTTGTTCTCATCCATTACTTTAAATTACATTTTTGACACAATATTGTCGTTTTTTGCTCTATTTCTCCTGTGTTTTGATTCCTTTACTCTTTCAGAAGATGCGTAAGAGCGCCCCCTACCGTATAACAGTGGAAATATGAATTAATAATCAGCATCTTGAAGGAATCGGGTGAGTCATTGATTCAGTGATTAATTTACAAAGAATGAATCAGCCGTTTGAACAAATCAGTATAGACTCACTCATTAAGCTGTGCCACCTACCGGCCATTTTAGTTTCATATTTATAGTCCCCCTGCTGTCAATAATTGTATTCCTTAACTCATCTGTGATCACCAAAATTACATTTTACCTTGAAAAATGTTTCTTTATGCCTTAAAGTATCTTGAATGTAACTCGAGACCCTCGCCTCATTTAGTATGCGCGGTTCTATGAATATGCAGATGAGCCCCGCCTCCACTCACTCACTCCGCTCAGAGATCCACTGGTTGACGATCACACGTTGATCTGATTGGTTACAAGGTCGTTTGTGACGTCAGAAACACCAGCGATTTCAAACCGTGTTTTTGAGACTGTCTTTGGTTCACTGCAGTTTTAAGCAGAAAATACTCAGCAATGCTGTCGACTTATGAACTTACACACGGTGTGTCTTAAAGCAGATTAAACACACCACATACACACATAAACAACATTAAACGCTGGAGTTACACCACAGGGGGACTTTAAAAGTATCAGTTCGTTGATTTGAAATATCAAAGTGTCCCAAAAATTTATATTTTTTTATTATATGACAAGTTTGCACACTCTGATGTAAATTGTGATTGTGTACTTTGTGGTAATAGTGTATTTTCTGTATGAAACTGCACTGTTTAAAATATTTTCACTAGTGCTGGGCAACTATTAATCACATCCAAAATAAAAATAAAAGTTTGTGTTTACATAATATATGTGTGTGTGCTGTGTATAATTATTTTATATATATAAATACACACATATGCATTAAAAAATATTTGCATGTTTATATATTTATACATCATTTATAGCCTATTATATATCAATATAAATACTTTTTAAAAAAAATATATACATTTGTGTGTATTTATATATATATATATATATAATATACATATAAAATAATTATACACAGTACACAAACATATATTATGTAAACACAAACTTTTATTTTGGATGCGATTAATCGTTCCCCAGCACTAATTTTCACCTTTGATTTGGTCTGATCAGTGTTTATGAAGCTCACTGCAGTGTGTAACGGTCCGAGATCAGTGGATAGTCAGTAGTCAGGCATGTGTACGATCATTGCTCAGTCATGTGATCCTCCAGCTCCTGATGTTTCTGTAACTCTTATATTCGGCAGTATGTGGACGTTATGGGGCGATGTGTGAGTGTCTAGTGTTGTACGTTTCAGGTGTCCAGCTGTTAATGAGCTTTATTTATGAACACAGACTTTGTGTTTCTCATTAGCGGAGAAGGCTCTGCCATTCCTGGTTTGATTAAAAACATGCTTTAGACACACACTTTAGAGGCGGCGCTACACAACAGGACTTTGTAGTCACGGATAAATGTGGATTCGAATGACTTGAATCTTTGGATCTCGCTCTCGTGTTGTTTCTACAAAGCAAGGCTAATTGTATTCCGAGTTGCAGATGCTCTTGCTAATGACCGGAGGAACTGGTTTTGAAGGATCCGAGTGTGTAAATGTTTGTGCTGTGATATGGAAATGGTCCTCTGTGCTGTTGTTGTTGGTGTGTGTGAGGCGTGTTCGACCTTGAGCTGATCTGGGCTCCCGTTGGGTGGAGATCCTTTTCCTGATGGGAATCTCAGAGCGTTCACATCCTGACGACATTCCCAACGGGAACCAATAGTTTGCGATGAGGAAGGGAGGAGGTGACTAGCAAGTACAATATTTGACATATAGAATCAGGCTATTTATTAATTATATACATTGCACGTTCTGAGCTTTTATAAGCATTAGGGATGCAATTTACATAAAATCCTGTAATCGATCGTTGTTTATATTAACGATAACCTAAGTGGGGATTTAATTATGTTACTCAACAACCACTTGAATAAATATATATAGCTTGTTGTTTATGTGTGTATGTGGTGTTTTTAATACGCTTTAAGACACACATGTGTAAGTTCATAAGTCGACAGCATTGCTGAGTATTTCCTCCTTAAAACTGCAGTGAACCAAAGACAGTCTCAAACACACGGTTTGAAATCGCTGGTGTTTCTGACGTCACAAACGACCTTGTAACCAATCAGATCAACGTGTGATCGTCAACCAGTGGATCTCTGAGCTGAGGGAGTGAGTGGAGGCGGGGCTCATTTGCATATTCATAGAACCACGCATACTAAATGAGGCGAGGGTGTCGAGTTACATTCAAGATATTTTAAGGCATGACAAATTTTTTTTTTAGGGGAAAAAAACATTTAAATAGGTAATTTTGATGAGTTTTAAGGGATAAAATGATTGAGTACAGGGCTTTTTAAACCACTCACTGGGAATAGTTTTCTCTCTATAAATTTATATTATAACGGTGGCATGTTGTGCACATTTTACTACGGCTGCTGTTTTTCATAACAAATGGTGAAGATTCAAAAAAATAAAGTCAACAGTGGCTCAAGTTTAGTAATGAGGAGCCATCAATGATCTTACCTGTAATCGTGCAAAAGTTCATTTATTTCAGTAATTCAACTTAAAAGGTGAAACTAATATATTATATAGACTCATTACATGCAAAGTGAGATATTTCAAGCCTTTATTTGTTATAATTGTGATGATTATGGCTTACAGCTTATGAAAACCCCAAATTCAAAATTAGAATATTGTGAAAAGGTTTTCATAAGCTGTACACCATAATCATCACAATTATAACAAATAAAGGCTTGAAATATGTCACTTTGCATGTAATGAGTCTATATAATATATTAGTTTCACCTTTTAAGTTGAATTACTGAAATAAATGAACTTTTGCACCATACTCTCATTTTTTGAGTTTCACCTGTATAATCTTATTGTAACATATTCTAAAACTCAACAATTACAAGAATTATGGTACTCGTTCATCATAGGCAGTTCCAGTTCAAAATATATCCATGTAATAGCCTCCAAACACTATGCAAATATCATACATAAATATATAGTGCATCTATAAATTTCTGCATCTATGGTTTTAAATTTTTTTATATATATATTTGAATATAACAAACCAGCGAATGCATCTCACGAGGAAGCGTGCACTGTTGCACCAGGACTGTTTTCTCCAGCGTGTTGACCTCGGGTCACGACCTTTGACCTCTAGCTCAGCGTGTGTTTCTGAGATCTGAGAGATGTTTAGCTGCAGGAACACGAGTCTGGAAGCTCCACATGCGACACACGGGCCAATAAACTCAATTACCGCCAATTTTTGTCTCTAATCAATTCGCATTTTTGCAATGCCTTGTGGGAAAGTTTGCATGTCTGAACGAAAGTGAATCACACACTTTATTAGGCATCT
>JARWKJ010000004.1:1226345-1231345 GCA_029959095.1 Rhinichthys osculus
TCGCAATTCTGACTTTATATCGCAATTCTAACTTTATATCTCGCAATTCTGACTTTATATCTCCAAATTCTGACTTTATATCTTGAAATTCTGACTTTATATCTCGCAATTCTGACTTTATATCTTGAAATTCTGACTTTATATCACAATTCTGACTTTATATCTCGTAATTCTGACGTTATATCTCGCAATTCTGACTTTATATCACAATTCTGACTTTATATCACAATTCTGACTTTATATCTCGCAATTGTGACTTTATATCTCGCAATTGTGACTTTATATCTCGCAATTGTGACTTTATATCTCGCAATTGTGACTTTATATCTCGCAATTCTGACTTTATATCGCAATTCTAACTTTATATATCGCAATTCTGACTTTATATCTCGCAATTCTGACTTTATATCTCGCAATTCTGACTTTATATCTCCAAATTCTGACTTTATATCTTGAAATTCTGACTTTATATCTCGCAATTCTGACTTTATATCTTGAAATTCTGACTTTATATCACAATTCTGACGTTATATCTCGCAATTCTGACTTTATATCTCGCAATTCTGACTTTATATCACAATTCTGACTTTATATCTCGCAATTCTGACTTTATATCTCGCAATTCTGACTTTATATCATAATTCTGACTTTATATCTCGCAAATCTGACTTTATATCACAATTCTGACTTTATATCTCGCAATTCTGACTTTATATCTCGCAATTCTGACTTTATATCTCGCAATTCTAACTTTATATCTAGCAATTCTGACTTTATAACTCGCAATTCTGACTTTATATCTCGCAATTCTGACTTTATATCTCGCAATTCTGACTTTATAACTCGCAATTCTGACTTTATATCTCGCAATTCTGACTTTATAACACGCAATTGGGACTTTATATCTCACAATTCTGACTTTATATCTCACAATTCTGACTTTATGACAATTCTAACTTTATATCTCGCAATTCTGACTTTATATCTCGCAATTCTGACTTTATATCTCGCAATTCTAACTTTATATCTCACAATTCTGACTTTATATCTCGCAATTCTGACTTTATATCTCACAATTCTGACTTTATATCTCGCAATTCTGACTTTATATCTCGTAATTCTGACGTTATATCTCGCAATTCTGACTTTATATCTCACAATTCTGACTTTATATCTCGCAATTCTGACTTTATATCTCGCAATTCTGACTTTATATCTCGTAATTCTGACGTTATATCTCGCAATTCTGACTTTATATCTCGCAATTCTGACTTTATATCACAATACTGACTTTATATCACAATTCTGACTTTATATCACAATTCTGACTTTATATCATAATTCTGACTTTATATCTCGCAATTCTAACTTTATATCTCACAATTAAGTCAGAATTTCGAGACATAAACTTGCAATTGTGAGAGAAAAAGTCGCAATATTCTCAAATGTTTTATTCTGTGGCGGAAACAAGCTTCCATACAATCGAGCGTGTTCTGTAAGTAAAAACATTGATTTCGTGTGTGAGTGTGAGTGAGTGTCACATCTGTCATTTAAAGATTCACTCAGCCTGGTGTGTGTGTGTGTAATCTGCTAATGCCGAGACGCTCGTGCACGGTCAGATCTGATGTATGTGAGTGTGTGTGTGTGTGTGTGTGTGTTTGTGAGAATGCGCGTGTGTGTGAGTGACACATCTGTCATTTGAAGATTCACTCAGCCTGGTGTGTGTGTGTGTGTAATCTGCTAATGCCGAGACGCTCGTGCACGGTCAGATCTGATGTATGTGAGTGTGTGTGTGTTTGTGAGAATGCGCGTGTGTGTGAGTGACACATCTGTCATTTGAAGATTCACTCAGCCTGGTGTGTGTGTGTGTGTGTAATCTGCTAATGCCGAGACGCTCGTGCGCGGTCAGATCTGACCGTACGTCAGTGTCAGTTCTCTAGGGGTCGTGACGAGGTTAAAAGCATCGAGTGCACAGCGTCTCCTCGTTAATGGAGATCACTGGAGTCATGCGACACACACGGCATCTTTATTACTGAACCTTCAGGGGAACCACACACACACACACACACACACACACACACAAGAACACACACACACACACACACACACACACACACAAGAACACACACACACAAGAACACACACACACACACACACACAGCAGCTCATTTGCATTTAAAGGGACAGACACACACACACAAGCTCTTGAAGCTCCGCCCCCTGTGCCGGGAGCAGCAGCTCATTTGCATTTAAAGGGACAGACACAAAAACGGCGTGTTTTTGCTCAACCTCAAAAAGTGACAATTTTAACATGATATATAACAATATCTGTGGGGTATTTGAGCTAAAACTTCACACACACACTCTGGGGACATCAGAGACTTATTTCTCATCTTGTGAAAAGGGCCTTATAGGAGCCCTTTAAAAAAATATTGCCTCTTAAAAAGTGCATGGACGTGATTGAGGACTTGAGGGAAAGTCCTGTGAAGTTTCTCAGCTCTAAACACATGCGGCCCGTAATGTGTTCAATTAGCCTGATGTTGAATGGCCCTCTTGTGAGTCGCTCGCTCTCTGGCCGCCGGCCGGCCGGCACTAACTCGATTAGAGAGATGAAGCGTGATGTTCTGTGGAGCGAGAGCTGGGAAACACAGACTCGCTTGTCTCGTTTCTCCTGTCCTTTTACTCTTGATATGAGGAACCGTCTCGAAGCGTTCGATCGAGCTGATGTTGGTTTTCCTGACAACATGAAGATTTCCTGCTGCTTTATGAAGAACAAACTTCATGTGTCCGTTTTTTTTTTTTTTTTTTTTTTTATTAATGATTTTTTGCGATATCTAAATGGTGTCTTTTACAGATTTAACTGGTGCTTAGATAATTGAAGAGGACAGGATAATATTCTACTTGTATGTATTTTAAATTATTAGTTAATTTCATTTAGTTAACCTAGTATTTGAAAATATTATATTGTACTTGTAAATGCAGCTTTATTGAATCAGAATAATATATATATGTATATGTATATGATGTGTGTGTGTGTATATATATGTATATATAAATTCTTTATTTAATGTAGTAAATGTACAATTTAAGAAGGGGTTTGCCGATATGAAAATTATGGCCGATAACCGATAATCCTTTATATTTGAAAGCCGATAACCGATATATCGGCTGATAAATCTAAATCCAAATTTTTATATAATTTTTGAGAGCCTGATTACAAAAACAAAAGTCTCACCATTAAAATCCACGTCCCAAACACACAATTATGATGTTCTCATGATAATGTTATGTAGCCGATATGACAGGCTTGCGCTGCACATGTTGCACTGAACTGTATTTTCCTTTTTTAAAGTGATTCCAATCATATTTCAAGCAATTCATAATCATCATGTTGAACAGTGCGCATCTGAAGCGTCTCAGCTGAAGGAAATAATACATTATTTATGGGCTTTAATATATCAGACACGTTTACTTATCAGGCCGAAAACATTAAAAATGAACATTTATCGCCCGATACTGATATGGTGGCCGATATATCGTGCATCTCTAGTATAAATGTATAATTTGAAAGTCTAATAATATATTTTTTAGAAAATATATTTTCAGTATTGAATCAGACTTAAAATTATTAGTTAACTTAATTAAGTAAATTTGGTACTTTAGTATTTTTAAATCTATCTTTGGTCTTGATTGTGCATGACATAAAAAAACAATACAATTTTAATAAATTATATTAAATAATTAATCAAAAAAAAATTTAAATCAGTTTTTTTTTTTTACACAATTTTAGAGAAATAATCCAAGTTCTAATTCATAAATTTGGTGTGTTTGGCACCAAATGGTTTTGTCTTTCGTTGTGCCACTTCTTCATCTTCAATAATGAATATTTGTTCTAGAAATATGTATTTTTGAGCTATACAATTCTGATCCATCCTCAAATGGGGCTTTTTCCAAACATTTTCCTCGATTCTCCTATTAAAGCGTGACAGAATTCTGTTTCTACAGAGAGTTCAGTGAGTCCATGAATCAGGTGTGTGTGTGTGTGTGTGTGTGTGTGTGTGTGTGTGTGTGTGTGTGTGTCAGGGTCCGCACAGAAGGACTTTTCCCGGTGTTTCTTTAAACACGAGTGGACAGTGATTCAGGATTATAGACGGAGGAACTTCAGGAAACACTTACAGGAACCAGATTTACAGGAAAGACATTTATAATGTTACAAAAGATTATATTTCAAATAAATACTGGTCTTTTGAACTTTATATTCCTCAAAGAATCCTGGAAAATAAGAATATATGAGGGTTTCCACAAAAATATGAAGCTGATTTCAACACTGATAATAATCATAAATGTTTCTCGAGCATCAGATCCTCATATTAGAGTGATTTCTGAAGGATCATGTGACACTGAAGACTGGAGTAATGATGCTGGAAATTCACAGGAATAAATTACACTTTACTGTATAAAAATATAAATATAGTAAATATGTATACATATTTACTGTATGATCAAATAAAGATCAGACGCGACGGTGATACTCTGATTATAATTTGAGAAACTGTTTCTGTTTCTGTGATGTCGATCATCTCAGGTACTGATTATCTGCTTTATTTAATGTTGAAAGCATCTAATGTGAGTTTGAATATCATTTCTATCTTAACTTCAAACATTCAGACTGTGAACAGTGTATATATGTCCAGGACAAAGATTGTTTCAGTGTCTATAGTTTCAGTGTGTATTTCTAATAATGTTATTTATTCACTTGATTAGGTACTGGTGCATTAGCAGAGAGGCTCCGCCCACACGCTCTTCTGATTGGCTGAGATTTTTGATTGATTTGGTTGCATGTCGTCTGGTGTGGACAAACAAATCATTTATTGCTGGAATCGTATCGCCTTGTGTGTATTTTAAAATCTTACCAACCCAACTTTTTAATGGTTCTATCTATATAGTACTATATTTTTTGGATCTCATTGGCAATTTAATTGGTATTAATATTTATTAAA
>JARWKJ010000004.1:1246345-1253845 GCA_029959095.1 Rhinichthys osculus
CTATCCACCATAAAAGTGCATCTATCCATCATAAAAGTGCATCTGTCCATCATAAAAGTGCATCTGTCCATCATAAAAGTGCATCTTTTGTATTCATCTGAAATAAGAAGGTCATATACACCTAGGATTGCTTGTAAATTAGGTTGAGTAAATGATGTGCTAATTTTCATTTTTGGGTGAACTATATCCCTGTAAGCTTGAGTCGCATGCCCTTCCCTCGGGTCATTTTGACCCCAAATTCTTCTTTTTTTTCTTTTCTTTTTTTTTTAATGAGTATTCATTGGAGGGGTTCAAGACCCTAGGACTTTTGTCACTTGAACGACAAATACACAAAATGAAATTTTAGAAAGTAACATCAATTTGAGCCCTTTAGGAATGACTGGAATGCGAGGAATGCTTCAGTTCACATAGAAAACCCTAAACGTGCTCAAAATTCAAACTAAAAATGCTAAAACTTTACTAAAAAATGATTGTATAATGTGTACATGTGTGTGTGAATGAAATATCATGTGTTATTATTATTTTCCACAAGAGCTCAAAGACTCCCAATGTAAGATATTTAGAGCTGAATTAAAAGGATTATGCATGAAATTGTTATTGAGTTATTTAGAATTTTTAATGTGAAGAATGTGCTTACATTACTATTTATTTACTATTTATTGTTAAAATCTAGTCATTTAAAGGTAAATAAAAATAAATAAAAAAATCGATTAAAAAATTGCACAAAAAAATAAATAAAATAAGCTTTCTGGACAAAAAAAAAAGTATAATTTTAGGGTCCGCATTGCTTCGGGTCATTTTGACCCGCGAGGGAAAGATGTGTTACAGTGCGAGGGAAGGATCTAAAGGGGAAATTAGTGTCTGGTTTTTTGTACATTTTTGGGCTCTAAACGACTATATCATGATGTGTCTGTGTCTCTCAGGGAGGAGGATGAGTTTTCCGAGCTTCGCTCCGATCTCAGTCACAGCCAGCAGGAGGTTAACGAGGACGATCAGGACCCCGACCAGGCGTCCGTCTCACTGCCTGAAAACCAGTCCACACTGGTCACTGCGGACATGGGTGAGGAACGAAACTCTGAAACGAGCCCCAAAAATCTGATTTATTATTACATTTCCGAATCCAATCTCAGAATTTTGACTGGGAAGCAAATCTTCCTGATTTATGAGGGACTGAATCTCACGGCAGCCTGTTCAGAACATGTCCATATTACATCCCAACAGCAAAAGAGTGAAAATAAATTTAACTAGAAAGTAAAGTTCGTCCGGACAAACTTTTATGTTGACTTGACAAAAGCCTTGTCCGAAAGTTGAATTATCATGTTACTAGGATGTCTTGTCAGATTGCTATCATGTTTTAACACATTGTTAGTGTTATAACATGCTGCTAGTATGTTTTAACATGTTGTTAGCATGATTTTACATGCTGCTAACATGTTTTAGCACATTGCTAGAATGAATAAGCATGTTGTTAGCATTTTTAGCATTCTTTCTAGCATTAATTAGCATTTTTCTAGCATTATTTAGCATTTTGCTAGCATTAATTAGCATTTTGCTAGCATTAATTAGCATTTTTCTAGGATGTCTCGTCAAATTGCTAACATGTTTTAGCACATTGCTAGTGTTTTAACACATAGCATGTGACCGGTTCTACTGACCCGGTCCGAGTGGGATTCGAATCGTGGTCTCCGGCGTGGGAGGCGGTTCTCTAACAAGGAGGCTAAAGACCACAGCCGCAAGCGTCAGTCGCTAGAGCACTTCTAAAACACTAGCAATGTGCTAAAACATGTTAGAAATTTGACAACAATGATAGAGCGCCTCTTGAGATCAGGGGAGTGAGGTTTACGCACACAGCTCTTACTGGTCTATGACTGTTACATGTAGCATGTTTCTAGTATGTTTAAGCACATTGCTAGCATGATTTAACATTTTGCTAGTATGTATAAACACAGCTAGTACTAAGCTAGTATGACAACATGTTGCTAACATGTGTTAACACTTTGTTAGAATGTGTTAAAACATTGGTACCTTGAATTAGCATGTTGCCTAGCCTGTTTTATCACATTGTTAACATCTATAACACTTTGCTAGCATGGATTAGAATGGTTGCAAGCGTTTTTAACAGGTTGCTAGCATGAATTACCATTTTACTAGGATGTCTTACCAAAGTGCTAATATGTTGCTAACATGTTTTAGCACATGTTTTAGTACATGATTTAGCACGATGTTAGCATGGTTTAGCACATTGCTAGCATGATTTAATATTTTGCTATTATGTTTTAACAAATAGCTAGTATGACTTTGCACTTCTGTAGCGTGTTTTAGCACTTTGTTGGCATTTTTTAGCACATTGATAGCCTGATTTAACATGTTGCTAGCTTGAATTAGCACGTTACTAACATTTTCTAGTGTTTTAACAAATAGCTAATATAACTTAGCACTTTGCTAGCATGTTTTAGCACTTTGCTAACATGTTTTAGCACTGCTAGCGTGTTTTAGCACTGCTAGCATGTTTTAGCACTTTGCTAGCATGTTTTAGCACTTTGCTATCCTGTTTTAGCACTTTGCTAGCATGTTTTAGCACGCTGCTTGCATTTTTTTAAATGCAAAAAGTATTGACATCATGCATTATTATTGTATGCTGATTAAAATAAAATATTGCAGATTTCTTTCTTTAATACAATAAAAACACTATATTGAATTAAGAAGAATTACTGTTGAGAATAAAAACTCCTGCAACATTAAAATGTAATAATTTCGTGCATTATTATTGTAATGTGTTTATAACATAATATTCATATTTTTTTACTTTAAATGTGTACACGAGTGAGACAGCAGTCAAAATCTAAAAGTAATCTCCCTTGTCTCCTCCTCTTAACCTGTGCGTCTTCACACTGATGCGTTTACCCATAATGCTTCAGTCTTGGTGTATAAAGGCAGTGACTGTCATCTTCAGTCTGGCTGCGTTTGTTTTTCCACTTGATCAAGCTGATTCGCTCGACACAAAAGCTTTTAAAGCCCTCGGTGTCGTGGTTCGGGGAATCACACCGTCTAATGGCGGTTTATTCATTACCAGTGTATTGTGCCTCACTCCCGACTGTGAAAGAAAATAACAACAGATTCCAGCTTTATCAGCACGATTAAACCAGCATTAGATTTATTTCTGTTGAAGATTAATTGATTTTAAGTCATGAAAATAAATATTTTTTCGTTGTTAAACTACGGCGCTGTTGAATGCTTGATTCTGATTGGTTGATGAAAGTTCTAAGGTGTGGAGTTATTTTCAGGGAAACTCACGGATAAAGTAGTTCCAGCAGGTTCCATATCACTTCGCCAAATGATTTTAGTTATTAAAAGGTCCTTACAGCCTTCAGAACCAAAACCCACAACACTGACCAAGTGTCCTAAATAATGGACTTCAATGGGGTCCAACGGGTCGAAGGTCCAGATGTGAGTTTCAGTGCAGCTTCAAAGTCTCGACACGATCCAGCCGAGGAATAAGAGTCTGATCTAGACAAACCAGCCGACATTTATAACAAAATACACATTTATATACTTTATAACCACTAATGCTGGTCTTCCACGAGCTGTGATGCGACACACGTTACGTGATCAGGGTGAAAGGTCAAGCGGGACGTAGGCGTAAGAACAGACGTAGTGTTTACAAAGACGTGCACAAAGGCTAAGACAAAACCAGCGGCCATTTTATTTTAAAAAATAAACATTTATAATAATAATACCTTTTATTTATAGGCGCCTTTCAAGGCACTCAAGGACACCGTACAACATAAAGGTAAATCATTAAAATTCAAAGACAGAAAAACAGTTCAAACGTACAATCATCAAATCACTGATCTTCCAAACTTATACGTTTTAATCTGAGCTTTAAAAAGGGAAATTGAATCAATGGTAAATAATTACCTAATTTTGGTGCTTCTAACAAGTGTGCTCAAATTAAAATTTGGAAAGCCAATAATTCTGCTGAGGATGATCTTATAAATGTATATTTCTGTGTATAAAAATGAAGAAGATCTGAGGAGCCAAATTATGAAGAGCTTTATATACGAGTTAAACTTTGTAATGGATACGATCACGAACTGGAAGTCAAAGTCGTTGTAAAAGAATAGGAGATATATGATCAGAGGTACGTGAATGATAATAATAATAATCCTAGCAATTAACTGTAAATGATGGAGTTGGCCATATAAAAGAGAGTTACAATAATTAACAAAGTATGAATAAGGACTTTAGTGCTTTCCTAGCAATGTTGCGTAAATGAAACAATACAGTACGTGAAATATTATTAATATGGGAACCAAAAGAAAGCAAACCATCAAAAATAACACCAAGACTTCTCACCTGAGTGGAAATATTAACCGGACAGTTATTAATAAGCAGGGTAAAGGATTGGATAAAACAGACCTTGCCTTCAGTTTTGCTGGTATTTAGCTTTAAATAATTGTTGGTCATCCATATGTTAACATTAGGTTTTGTAGATATGTACAATTATATACTTTTTAACCAAACATTTTTATTTTGTTATAAATGTCGGCTGGTTTGTCTAGATCAGACTCTTATTCCTCGGCTGGATCGTGTCGAGACTTTGAAGCTGCACTGAAACTCACATCTGGACCTTCGACCCGTTGGACCCCATTGAAGTCACTATATGGAGGAAATGAGGAATGTTTTCCTCAAAAACCTTCATTTCTTTCCGACAGAAGAAAGAAAGACGTGAACATCTTGGATGACGTGCGGGAGAGTAAATTATCAAGAAATTTTAATTCTGAACTCCTCCTTTAATGACATCGCATCCTAAACGCATAGATATTAATATGGAGTTGCTCCCCTCTTTTATTAGTTTTATTTCTAACTAAGCAGTTCTCATGCGTTGTTTACCTCATTCAAAGTTGGCGAATCTCCTGTTTGTGTGTCTGGATGTTAGTGGATCTGCGATCATCCCGTGTTTCTTTGCTAATGTACGACAGTGCAGTTGGGATTATTAATATCGCTCCGGATCAATGATCCGCTCATGTCAGGGATTGATTCATATGAGGTTTTTCCATTTCATGAGCTTGTTGTTGTTGAGCGGGTTTGCACAGTGAGTTACTGCTGGGTATAGGCTGACTTCATGGAGTTCTCAGGTATGGCTCGTTTCATTTCATTTAACCTGTTAACTGGCACCCCCCTTTTTTTTGCATAGACATAAAAATCACTATCCAAACTTAAATGGTTGTAATTCAGGAATGCTTTGGAATATAGACCTATGGCTGGTCTTGATTTAAAGGAGACATTTTCCAGATTATTGTAGAAGTCTAGAAATTGTCAAAAATGAAACAGAAAAAAAGTTATATAAGTTTGAGTTAATGAAATTGTGTAATGTAAAAATATAATGATTCATATTTTATATAAAATATATATATTACAAAATATATTTTACTCTAAAACTGCAAGAAAATTAAAGTCAAATATCTGAACAAGTTGTATTCCAAATTTTAGGTTGATATCTCAAAAAATGAGCTTTCAGTAAGATTTTATTCGGGCGCAGTACCCAACTTTTTCACTAGTCTCCATTACTGCCCATATAAGGGCGCCTCCATTTTCATATGTTTTTTGAGTGATCTGAACCATGTATTTCCATAATTTTCATACAATTTATGAAGTAGACATCCTATTCAGAAGTAGTATTGGTGGTTTGGCAGTATTTGATTTGAATTCAACCTCTAATAAATGCATAAAAAGACTACGTTATAGCGTTATAGCTCGCAGCCAATCAGAAATCGAGAATCCATACATTTTTCTTTATATTTAAAACATTTTCAGACCTTTTTTTCTCATAAAATGGAATTGGTGTTATCTTTTGAACTCATGGCATGAAAACAAACTGAGGTTTCTACCAATCTTTCATGATTTTTCGTGTTTATTGTTATTTCAAAATAAAGGCCTAAACACTCCGAATGAATATGAAATATTCTTGTTGCAAATTGATAAATTTCTGCTCCTCTGTAATATATTTTAGATAACAGCCACCAAATATGAAAACTAGAGCTTTCAAATGATATATAGTTTGGCAATATTACTTTAGGATTTCACTAAGATATTATTGTTTTAAACATGCAATGGCAAATGGCATTGCAGGTTAAGAGGTTAAAATTAAATATTTAGGAGGAATAAAAACAAGTGGCGATAATAGTCCAGTTAGAGTATATAAAGATGTGGATCAGCTCGGATCATTTGAGGAGAAATATTAAGATCTTTGCAGACTTCGGTATCTTGTCAGATCGGTTGGAGACGTTGTTGAGATTTCTATGCAACTCTATAGAGACACACGTGAGAAGCAGCAGCAAACCTGTCATTTCGATCTCACTGCCGTCAAGTGAAAAAATGGAGACATTGTGGTGATTTTTCTTTTTCAGTTACACTTTATTTTAAGGTGCCAGTGTTTATGTAATAATAGAACTGAGTAATAATAATGATGAACTTACATGTACATAATAATATATACTACTTGTACATGTAATAATAATATGTACTACATTTAATACCAATATTACTTTTTTTTTCATAATATTACGTTTTGTAATATTACATTTAAACTACATGTAATAATAATATATATTACATTTTGTTTTTTGTGTTATGAATACGGTTTGTTATTTAGTATTCATCTCTGCTTGTAATTTGTGCATTTGTTCTTATTTTATTACTGACCACTTGTTTTTAATAATGTTAATCTTGATCGGTTAGGCTAGTAGTTTTTTTATGTGGTTTCGAAGTACTTTAAGTGATAAATGAAAAGCAAATTTTTTATATACTGTATATATATATATATATATATATATATATATATATATATATATATATATATATATATATAATTTTTTTTTTTTTTTTTTTTTTTTTTTTTTTTTTTTTTGCTGACCCAAACAAAAACCTTAAATGATCTGAAACCGTGATAATTGTGCTCCGTGTCGCCACTAATGTTCTGTGTGTGTGTGTTTGGTCAGATAACTGCAGTGACCTAAACTCGGAGCTCCAGCGGGTTCTGACGGGTCTGGAGAGTGTGTTGTGTGGCCGTAAGAAGAGCACGTGTAGCCTGTCTGTGGCCGAGGTGGACCGGCACATCGAACAACTGACCACCGCCAGCGAACACTGTGATCTCGCCATCAAGGTACAAACAAGTCTCTCTCTCGAATCCAACTCTGAAGTGATTAAACTGCAGTTCATCGACTGGCCACTAGAGACCGGCTGCAGAAGAGACTCAATCCCATAGACCCCCATGTTAAAGGGCTCCTATAATGCCCTTTTCACAAGATGTAAAATAAGTCTCTGATGTCCCCAGAGTGTGTGTGTGAAGTTTGAGCTCAAAATACCCCACAGATAATTTTTTAAAGCATGTTAAAATTGTCACTTTTCAAGGGTGAGCAAAAACACATAGTTTTTGTGTCTGTCCCTTTAAATGCAAATGAGCTGCTGCCCCCCGGCTCAGGGGGCGGAGCTTCAAGA
>JARWKJ010000004.1:1261345-1263845 GCA_029959095.1 Rhinichthys osculus
CTGTGTTAATAATCAGAGCCAAAGCGTTTGATATTCCATTATTCTGTTCTTGCACACGTTCAGACTTTATTCAGCTGATGTTATGATGATGATGATGATGATGATGATGATGATGATGATGATGATGATGATGATGCATCAGAGAAACGACACACAATGCGACACCATCTTGAATTTTTTTGAATTTTTTTTTAACACATACTCTGACACACACTTCACATGCAGTAATGATGATGTCATCACCGTTGGTTACATTTCTCAAATCTACAACTCTCAAATCCGTCATCTGTTGCCAGCCTGAGCAAGGGAAGACGAATGAAATGCAGCAAATGAATGTGTGTGCGGTGCAGAAGAGATAGATGGAGCGTAACACCAGTGTTGATCTGCGAGTGTGTTATTTCTCCGGCTCTCTGCAGGTCTCCAGTAATGTGGCAGAACATTTGGCTCATTCCCTTCAGGATTGCTCCAACATCCAGGAGATCTTCCAGACGCTGTACTCGCACGGATCCGCCATCTCCGAGAGTAAGATCCGAGAGTTTGAAGTGGAGACGGAGAGACTCAACAGGTCAGAGAACACACACACAACCTGTAAACGCTATCCGATGTGTGTCGGTCACTCGAAGTGAGCTTCATAGGGACACTAATCCTGATAGATATAGCATTAGGGTTGGGTATCGTTTGAATTTGAATGATTCCGCTTATCGATTCCAATTCTTGTGGATTCATAATTTCAATTCCAATAAGGTAAGAAAAAAACTTAGATATCATTCACATTTAGTCTTATTGCAAAACATGTAATTGTATCTGAATATCATGAACACAAATCATCAGCTGGAGAACACTTACACAAGGAGCGTTTGCCTGAGGTTTAAACACACCATAGAAAAACAACTAGCCGAACTAATATAACTTTACAGCATTATTAAAGACCATAAACACTCGGTAATTAAAAAAGAACAAATAAAAAATTAGCAATCGCTCAGATAGATTTGTCAGGTGTTCAGGTGCAGAAACTGTAATCAAATGTAAAATAACACTGCACTTTATAAATAAAATATACATTACAAAATATAGTTACAACGAGTGAATTTTCTCTTTGTCTTCCGTAGTTTGATTAGTGTTATTATAGAGACGGCAGGAATATTAGCGCTGTCACTTTAAGAGCTGCACTGATCCAATACCCTGAGACACGAGAACAGAAAACAGAGTCTCTCGCGCTTGAATTGTTTAAAGTCGTATTGAAATGCTCACCAAGGAATCGATAAGAGGTTTTTAAACTTTAAATTTATAACAAGTATCTGATTCCTGAGCTCAAGTATTCGATTCCAGAATTGTAATCGATTTTCACATTGGAATGTGTTTCTCACTGTTTGTGTGTCTCAGTCGCATCGAGCACCTGAAGTCTCAGAATGACCTGTTGACCATCACACTAGAGGAGTGTAAGAGTAACGCGGAGCGCATGAGTATGCTGGTGGGCAAATATGAGTCCAACGCCACCGCGCTCAGACTGGCCCTGCAGTACAGGTACAAACACACTCACACACACCCTCACGCACTCACTCTCTCTCACACACACATTCACACACACTCACGGTACTGTAAATACAGTTTACATTTATTTTCTGAAAACATTATTAGGGTATTTGCAGTGGTGATTGATACAGAAGCTCTAGTATTGGGTGTGTTGGAACAGAAGCTCTAGTATTGGGTGTTGTTGGAACAGAAGCTCTAGTATTGGGTGTGTGTTGGAACAGAAGCTCTAGTATTGGGTGTGTGTTAGAACAGAAGCTCTAGTATTGGGTGTGTGTTGGAACAGAAGCTCTAGTATTGGGTGTGTGTTGGATCAGAAGCTCTAGTATTGGGTGTGTGTTGGAACAGAAGCTCTAGTATTGGGTGTGTGTTGGAACAGAAGCTCTAGTATTGGGTGTGTGTTGGAACAGAAGCTCTAGTATTGGGTCTGTGTTGGAACAGAAGCTCTAGTATTGGGTGTGTGTTGGAACAGAAGCTCTAGTATTGGGTGTGTGTTGGAACAGAAGCTCTAGTATTGGGTGTGTGTTGGAACAGAAGCTCTAGTATTGGGTGTGTGTTAGAACAGAAGCTCTAGTATTGGGTGTTGTTGGAACAGAAGCTCTAGTATTGGGTGTGTGTTGGAACAGAAGCTCTAGTATTGGGTGTGTGTTAGAACAGAAGCTCTAGTATTGGGTGTGTGTTGGAACAGAAGCTCTAGTATTGGGTGTGTGTTGGATCAGAAGCTCTAGTATTGGGTGTGTGTTGGAACAGAAGCTCTAGTATTGGGTGTGTGTTGGAACAGAAGCTCTAGTATTGGGTGTGTGTTGGAACAGAAGCTCTAGTATTGGGTCTGTGTTGGAACAGAAGCTCTAGTATTGGGTGTGTGTTGGAACAGAAGCTCTAGTATTGGGTGTGTGTTGGAACAGAAGCTCTAGTATTGGGTGTGTTGGAACAGAAGCTCTAGTATTGGGTGTGTTGGAACAGAAGCTCT
>JARWKJ010000004.1:1268845-1276345 GCA_029959095.1 Rhinichthys osculus
CTGACTACATCATGCGAAGTGGTCGTGTCTAGGCGCAGGTCCTCCTCCATCTCCATCAGGTCCTCCATCTGATCTGGATACGGCCCGGATCCGGCTGACTACAACATGCGTTGTGGTCGTGTCTAGGCGCAGGTCCACCATCTGATCTGGATACGGCCCGGATCCAGCTGACTACATCATGTGTTGTGGTCGTGTCTAGGCGCAGGTCCTCCTCCATCTCCGTCAGGTCCTCCATCTGATCTGGATACGGCCCGGATCCGGCTGACTACATCATGCGTTGTGGTGGTGTCTAGGTGCAGGTCCACCATCTGATCTGGATACGGCCCGGATCCGGCTGACTACATCATGCGTTGTGGTCGTTTCTAGGCGCAGGTCCTCGATCTGATCTGGATATGGCCCGGATCCGGCTGATTACATCATGCGTTGTGGTCGTGTCTGGGTGCAGGTCCACCATCTGATCTGGATACGGCCCGGATCCGGCTGACTACATCATGCGTTGTGGTCGTGTCTAGGCGCAGGTCCTCCATCTGATCTGGATACGGCCCGGATCCAGCTGACTACATCATGCGTTGTGGTCGTGTCTAGGCGCAGGTCCTCCATCTGATCTGGATACGGCCCGGATCCGGCTGACTACATCATGTGTTGTGGTCGTGTCTAGGTGCAGGTCCTCCATCTGATCTGGATACGGCCCGGATCCAGCTGACTACATCATGCGTTGTGGTCGTGTCTAGGCGCAGGTCCTCCTCCATCTCCATCAGGTCCTCCATCTGATCTGGATACGGCCCGGATCCGGCTGACTACATCATGCGTTGTGGTCGTGTCTAGGTGCAGGTCCACCATCTGATCTGGATACGGCCCGGATCCGGCTGACTACATCATGCGTTGTGGTCGTGTCTAGGCGCAGGTCCTCCATCTGATCTGGATACGGCCCGGATCCGGCTGACTACATCATGTGTTGTGGTCGTGTCTAGGCGAAGGTCCTTCATCTGATCTGGATACGGCCCAGATCCGGCTGACTACATCATGCGTTGTGCTCGTGTCTAGGTGCAGGTCCACCATCTGATCTGGATACGGCCCGGATCCGGCTGACTACATCATGCGTTGTGCTCGTGTCTAGGTGCAGGTCCTTCATCTGATCTGGATACGGCCCGGATCCGGCTGACTACATCATGCGTTGTGCTCGTGTCTAGGCGAAGGTCCTTCATCTGATCTGGATACGGCCAGGATCCGGCTGACTACATCATGCGTTGTGGTCGTGTCTAGGTGCAGGTCCTCCATCTGATCTGGATACGGCCCGGATCCGGCTGACTACATCATGCGTTGTGGTCGTGTCTAGGCGAAGGTTCTTCATCTGATCTGGATACGGCCCGAATCCGGCTGACTACATCATGCGTTGTGGTCGTGTCTAGGCCCAGGTCCTCCTCCATCTCCATCAGGTCCTCCATCTGATCTGGATACGGCCCGGATCCGGCTGACTACATCATGCGTTGTGGTCGTGTCTAGGTGCAGGTCCTTCATCTGATCTGGATACGGCCCTGATCCGGCTGACTACATCATGCGTTGTGCTCGTATCTAGGCGAAGGTTCTTCATCTGATCTGGATACGGCCCGGATCCGGCTGACTACATCATGCGTTGTGCTCGTATCTAGGCGAAGGTTCTTCATCTGATCTGGATACGGCCCGGATCCGGCTGACTACATTATGTGTTGTGGTCGTGTCTAGGTGCAGGTCCTTCATCTGATTTGGATACGGCCCGGATCCGGCTGACTACATCATGCGTTGTGCTCGTATCTAGGCGAAGGTTCTTCATCTGATCTGGATACGGCCCGGATCCGGCCGACTACATCATGTGCTGTGGTCG
Organism: Rhinichthys osculus; assembly: GCA_029959095.1. Lineage (NCBI taxonomy): Eukaryota > Metazoa > Chordata > Actinopteri > Cypriniformes > Leuciscidae > Rhinichthys > Rhinichthys osculus. Next base: position 1,270,707 of record JARWKJ010000004.1, read on the forward strand.
TGTCTAGGCGAAGGTCCTTCATCTGATCTGGATACGGCCCGGATCCGGCTGACTACATCATGTGTTGTGGTCGTATCTATGCGAAGGTTCTTCATCTGATCTGGATACGGCCCGGATCCGGCTGACTACATTATGTGTTGTGGTCGTGTCTAGGTGCAGGTCCTTCATCTGATCTGGATACGGCCCGGATCCGGCTGACTACATCATGCGTTGTGCTCGTATCTAGGCGAAGGTTCTTCATCTGATCTGGATACGGCCCGGATCCGGCTGACTACATCATGTGTTGTGGTCGTGTCTAGGCGAAGGTCCTTCATCTGATCTGGATACGGCCCAGATCCGGCTGACTACATCATGCGTTGTGCTCGTGTCTAGGTGCAGGTCCACCATCTGATCTGGATACGGCCCGGATCCGGCTGACTACATCATGCGTTGTGCTCGTGTCTAGGCGAAGGTCCTTCATCTGATCTGGATACGGCCCAGATCCGGCTGACTACATCATGCGTTGTGCTCGTGTCTAGGTGCAGGTCCTCCATCTGATCTGGATACGGCCCGGATCCGGCTGACTACATCATGTGTTGGGGTCGTGTCTAGACGCAGGTCCTCCATCTGATCTGAATACGGCCCGGATCCGGCTGACTACATCATGTGTTGTGGTCGTGTCTAGGCGCAGGTCCTCCATCTGATCTGGATACGGCCCGGATCCGGCTGACTACATCATGCGTTGTGGTCGTGTCTAGGTGCAGGTCCACCATCTGATCTGGATACGGCCCGGATCCGGCTGACTACATCATGCGTTGTGGTCGTGTCTAGGCGCAGGTCCTCCATCTGATCTGGATACGGCCCGGATCCGGCTGACTACATCATGTGTTGTGGTCGTGTCTAGGCGAAGGTCCTCCATCTGATCTGGATACGGCCCGGATCCGGCTGACTACATCATGCGTTGTGGTCGTGTCTAGGCGAAGGTCCTTCATCTGATCTGGATACGGCCCGGATACGGCTGACTACATCATGTGTTGTGGTCGTGTCTAGGCGCAGGTCCACCATCTGATCTGGATACGGCCTGGATCCGGCTGACTACATCATGTGTTGTGGTCGTGTCTAGGCGAAGGTCCTCCATCTGATCTGGATACGGCCTGGATCTGGCTGACTACATCATGTGTTGTGGTCGTGTCTAGGCGCAGGTCCACCATCTGATCTGGATACGGCCCGGATCCGGCTGACTACATCATGTGTTGTGGTCGTGTCTAGGCGCAGGTCCACCATCTGATCTGGATACGGCCTGGATCCGGCTGACTACATCATGTGTTGTGGTCGTGTCTAGGCGAAGGTCCTCCATCTGATCTGGATACGGCCTGGATCTGGCTGACTACATCATGTGTTGTGGTCGTGTCTAGGCGCAGGTCCACCATCTGATCTGGATACGGCCCGGATCCGGCTGACTACATCATGTGTTGTGGTCGTGTCTAGGCGCAGGTCCACCATCTGATCTGGATACGGCCTGGATCCGGCTGACTACATCATGTGTTGTGGTCGTGTCTAGGCGAAGGTCCTCCATCTGATCTGGATACGGCCTGGATCTGGCTGACTACATCATGTGTTGTGGTCGTGTCTAGGCGCAGGTCCACCATCTGATCTGGATACGGCCCGGATCCGGCTGACTACATCATGTGTTGTGGTCGTGTCTAGGTGCAGGTCCACCATCTGATCTGGATACGGCCCGGATCCGGCTGACTACATCATGTGTTGTGGTCGTGTCTAGGCGCAGGTCCACCATCTGATCTGGATACGGCCCGGATCCGGCTGACTACATCATGCCTTGTGGTCGTGTCTAGGAGCAGGTCCTCCATCTGATCTGGAAACGGCCCGGATCCGGCTGACTACATCATGCGTTGTGGTCGTGTCTAGGTGCAGGTCCTCCATCTGATCTGGATACGGCCCGGATCTGGCTGACTACATCATGTGTTGTGGTCGTGTCTAGGCGCAGGTCCACCATCTGATCTGGATACGGCCTGGATCCGGCTGACTACATCATGTGTTGTGGTCGTGTCTAGGCGCAGGTCCTCCATCTGATCTGGATACGGCCTGGATCCGGCTGACTACATCATGTGTTGTGGTCGTGTCTAGGCGAAGGTCCTCCATCTGATCTGGATACGGCCTGGATCTGGCTGACTACATCATGTGTTGTGGTCGTGTCTAGGCGCAGGTCCACCATCTGATCTGGATACGGCCCGGATCCGGCTGACTACATCATGTGTTGTGGTCGTGTCTAGGCGCAGGTCCACCATCTGATCTGGATACGGACTGGATCCGGCTGACTACATCATGTGTTGTGGTCGTGTCTAGGCGAAGGTCCTCCATCTGATCTGGATACGGCCTGGATCTGGCTGACTACATCATGTGTTGTGGTCGTGTCTAGGCGCAGGTCCACCATCTGATCTGGATACGGCCCGGATCCGGCTGACTACATCATGTGTTGTGGTCGTGTCTAGGCGCAGGTCCACCATCTGATCTGGATACGGCCTGGATCTGGCTGACTACATCATGTGTTGTGGTCGTGTCTAGGCGCAGGTCCACCATCTGATCTGGATACGGCCCGGATCCGGCTGACTACATCATGTGTTGTGGTCGTGTCTAGGCGCAGGTCCACCATCTGATCTGGATACGGCCTGGATCTGGCTGACTACATCATGTGTTGTGGTCGTGTCTAGGCGCAGGTCCACCATCTGATCTGGATACGGCCCGGATCCGGCTGACTACATCATGTGTTGTGGTCGTGTCTAGGTGCAGGTCCACCATCTGATCTGGATACGGCCCGGATCCGGCTGACTACATCATGTGTTGTGGTCGTGTCTAGGCGCAGGTCCATCATCTGATCTGGATACGGCCCGGATCCGGCTGACTACATCATGCCTTGTGGTCGTGTCTAGGAGCAGGTCCTCCATCTGATCTGGAAACGGCCCGGATCCGGCTGACTACATCATGCGTTGTGGTCGTGTCTAGGTGCAGGTCCTCCATCTGATCTGGATACGGCCCGGATCCGGCTGACTACATCATGTGTTGTGGTCGTGTCTAGGTGCAGGTCCACGATCTGATCTGGATACGGCCCGGATCCGGCTGACTACATCATGCGTTGTGGTCGTGTCTAGGCGCAGGTCCACCATCTGATCTGGATACGGCCCGGATCCGGCTGACTACATCATGTGTTGTGGTCGTGTCTAGGTGCAGGTCCTCCATCTGATCTGGATACGGCCCGGATCCGGCTGACTACATCATGCGTTGTGCTCGTGTCTAGGTGCAGGTCCTCCATCTGATCTGGATACGGCCCGGATCCGGCTGACTACATCATGTGTTGTGGTCGTGTCTAGGTGCAGGTCCACCATCTGATCTGGATACGGCCCGGATCCGGCTGACTACATCATGTGTTGTGGTCGTGTCTAGGCGCAGGTCCACCATCTGATCTGGATACGGCCCGGATCCGGCTGACTACATCATGTGTTGTGGTTGTGTCTAGGTGCAGGTCCACGATCTGATCTGGATACGGCCTGGATCCGGCTGACTACATCATGTGTTGTGGTCGTGTCTAGGCGCAGGTCCTCCATCTGATCTGGATCCGGCCCGGATCCGGCTGATTACATCATGCGTTGTGGTCGTGTCTAGGCGCAGGTCCACCATCTGATCTGGATACGGCCCGGATCCGGCTGACTACATCATGTGTTGTGGTCGTGTCTAGGTGCAGGTCCTCCATCTGATCTGGATACGGCCCGGATCCGGCTGACTACATCATGCGTTGTGCTCGTGTCTAGGTGCAGGTCCTCCATCTGATCTGGATACGGCCCGGATCCGGCTGACTACATCATGTGTTGTGGTCGTGTCTAGGTGCAGGTCCACCATCTGATCTGGATACGGCCCGGATCCGGCTGACTACATCATGTGTTGTGGTCGTGTCTAGGCGCAGGTCCACCATCTGATCTGGATACGGCCCGGATCCGGCTGACTACATCATGTGTTGTGGTTGTGTCTAGGTGCAGGTCCACGATCTGATCTGGATACGGCCTGGATCCGGCTGACTACATCATGTGTTGTGGTCGTGTCTAGGCGCAGGTCCTCCATCTGATCTGGATCCGGCCCGGATCCGGCTGACTACATCATGTGTTGTGGTCGTGTCTAGGCGCAGGTCCTCCATCTGATCTGGATACGGCCCGGATCCGGCTGACTACATCATGTGTTGTGGTCGTGTCTAGGTGCAGGTCCTCCATCTGATCTGGATACGGCCCGGATCCGGCTGACTACATCATGTGTTGTGGTCGTGTCTAGGTGCAGGTCCACCATCTGATCTGGATACGGCCCGGATCCGGCTGACTACATCATGTGTTGTGGTCGTGTCTAGGCGCAGGTCCACCATCTGATCTGGATACGGCCCGGATCCGGCTGACTACATCATGTGTTGTGGTTGTGTCTAGGTGCAGGTCCACGATCTGATCTGGATACGGCCTGGATCCGGCTGACTACATCATGTGTTGTGGTCGTGTCTAGGCGCAGGTCCTCCATCTGATCTGGATCCGGCCCGGATCCGGCTGACTACATCATGTGTTGTGGTCGTGTCTAGGCGCAGGTCCACCATCTGATCTGGATACGGCCCGGATCCGGCTGACTACATCATGCGTTGTGGTCGTGTCTAGGCGCAGGTCCTCCATCTGATCTGGATACGGCCCGGATCCTGCTGACTACATCATGTGTTGTGGTCGTGTCTAGGCGCAGGTCCACCATCTGATCTGGATACGGCCTGGATCCGGCTGACTACATCATGCGTTGTGGTCGTGTCTAGGCGCAGGTCCACCATCTGATCTGGATACGGCCCGGATCCGGCTGACTACATCATGCGTTGTGGTCGTGTCTAGGCGCAGGTCCTCCATCTGATCTGGATACGGCCCGGATCCGGCTGACTACATCATGTGTTGTGGTCGTGTCTAGGCGCAGGTCCTCCATCTGATCTGGATACGGCCCGGATCCGGCTGACTACATCATGTGTTGTGGTCGTGACTAGGCGCAGGTCCTCCATCTGATCTGGATACGGCCCGGATCCGGCTGACTACATCATGCGTTGTGGTCGTGTCTAGGCGCAGGTCCTCCATCTGATCTGGATACGGCCTGGATCCGGCTGACTACATCATGTGTTGTGGTCGTGTCTAGGCGCAGGTCCTCCATCTGATCTGGATACGGCCCGGATCCGGCTGACTACATCATGCGTTGTGGTCGTGTCTAGGCGCAGGTCCTCCATCTGATCTGGATACGGCCTGGATCCGGCTGACTACATCATGTGTTGTGGTCGTGTCTAGGCGAAGGTCCTTCATCTGATCTGGATACGGCCCGGATCCGGCTGATTACATCATGCGTTGTGGTCGTGTTTTATAGTGTTTTTTTAATAATTATTATAATAAGTAAGATATTATAATAATATATTATTATAAGTAATTATTTTTATTTTAAATTATTTTAAAATGTTTATCATATAATAAAAATAATCATTCCTATTATTGCTATTAAAAAATTGTTAGTACATTTTTATGATTATTTTCCAGCTGTTTAATTATCGTCAGTGTGAACCAGGCTTCACACAATCACAATGAAGCGTGAAAACG
>JARWKJ010000004.1:1286345-1298845 GCA_029959095.1 Rhinichthys osculus
GTGTGTGTGTGCGTGTGTGTGCGTGTGCGTGTGTGTGTGTGTGTTGTGTTTCCGTGTGTGTGTGTCCGTGTGCGTGTGTGTGTCCGTGTGTGTGTGTGTGTGCGTGTGTGTGTGTGTGTGTGTGTGTGTGCTGCAGAGAGAAGAAGCTGAAGGCTCGTGTTCAGGAGTTGGTCTCTGCGTTGGAAAGACTCACTAAGAGCAGTGAAGTCCGTCATCAGCAGTCAGCGGAGTTCGTCAACGACCTTAAACGAGCAAACAGGTACACACACACACACACACACACACACACACTCATTTGATTTTAATAATCATTAGTTATGACAGGATTCAGTTGTGTGGCTCCAGAAGCCTGCCTGAACACACACATCATCCTCCTCATCGCTGCCTGAACACACACACTGCAGGCGTTGGTCCTGAATCAGTGTGTGTGTTGTTCTACTGTTGTCTTTCTACCATTATAATATGTGTTAAGATTATAAATTAGCTTTGATTTTTATATTTTTGTAAGTTGTAGCAATGTGCTTTTGTCATTTTTATTAAAAAAAAATATTTATTTAGCTTCAATTTATTTATTTTTAGTCATTTTAGTACTTCACTGTAATTTTTTTACGTTCAATCTTTGTTTTATTTTCTTAGGTGCTTTTGTCATTTTTAAACTTTTTTTATATTTCTATTTAGCTTTGATCATTTCAGTTTTCCTTTTCTAATATTTATCTTTTATTATATGTGCTTTTTGTTGTTTTTATTCTTTTTTAATTGTTCTATTTAGCTTTAATTTATTGTGATTTAATTTTTCGTTTTAGTGATTCTAGTACATAAAAATTTCAACTTCATTTAAAATTTTTATGTTTTCATTTAGGGTTAACCCTCCCATTTCATTTTCATCTAATTTTTATTTATCTGTTTTCTTTTTTAATAGTTCTATTTAGCTTTTCATTTATTGTGATTTTTAGTTTAAGTGATTTTAATACTTAATTTCTAACTTCATTTCATTTCTAATGTTCATCAACTTTTTGTGTTTAAGATTTTGTCTAATATTTTTTTTCTTCTGTGCTTTCGTCATTTTTATTAGTTTTTAAATATTTATATTTATCGCAAATGTTTTTTTCAGTTTTGGTAATTTTAGTACTTCAGTTAGTTGACAGCAATTTTTAAATATTCTTACTTTTATGTTTTACATTTTTTAGTTTTATAGACTTTTTTATTTATCTCTGATTTTATTTTAGTTTTTTTTTAAATTTAGTACTTTAACTTAATTTCAAATTTTCATCAAATTTTAAGATTTTGTCTAATATTTATTTTATGTTCTGTGCTTTTGTCATTTTTATTAGTTTTAAAATATCTATTTATCTCTAATTTTAATTAAACTTTAGTAATTTTTGTTCTTTTTTCAGTTAGTTGACGACAATTTTTTTTAAAGAAAATGTGAAAAATTGCTAAGTTTTTTCTTTTTTTACTTTAGTCATTTTTATTAATTTTTTAATAGTTCTAATTAGCTTTTATTCATTGTAATTTTCATACTTCAATTTGTTGCCAAAGCAATATTTTTCATTTTTAAAAATGTTTGTTTTTCATAATTTTTATTAGTTTTTTTTTACATTTTTACTTCTCTTTTTTATTTTAGTTTTAGTGATTTGAGTGCTTCAACTTCATTTCTAATTTTCATCAACTTTTTTACGTTTAAGATTTTGTGTAATATTTTTTTTTTTTTTTCTGTGCTTGTCATTTTTATTAGTCTCTAATTTTATTTCAGTTTTAGTCATTTTAATACTTCAGTTTGTTGACAGCAATTTTTAAAATTTTCATTTGTTTTGCATTTTTTAATTTTATAGACTTTTTTACATTTTTATTTATCTCTGATTTTATTTTATTTATTTTTAAATTTTAGTGCTTCAACGTAATTTCAAATTTTCATCAACTTTTTTGTTTAATATTTGTTTTTTGTTCTGTGCTTTTGTCATTTTGATTAGTTTTAAAATATTTCTATTTATCTCTAATTTTATTTAAGTTTTAGTAATTTTAGTACTTCAGCTTGTTTCAGTTTGTTGACAGCAATTTTTTGAATTTTCGTTTACATTTATTTATGTTTTACGTTTTTTCATCTTATGGACTTTTGTCATTTTTATTCACTTTTTAATAGTTCTAATTGGCTTTTATTTATTGTAATTTTCGTACTTCAGTTTGTTGCCAAAGCAATGTTTCTCATTTTTAAAAATGTTTGTTTGTTTTTCATCATTTTTATTGTTTTTTTTACATTTTTATTTATCTCTTGTTTTTATTTTAGTTTTAATGATTTGAGTGCTTCAACTTAATTTCTAATTTTCATCAACTTTTTTACGTTTAAGATTTTGTGTAATATTTTTTTAGTTTTTTGTTCTGTGCTTGTCATTTTTATTAGTTTTTAAATATGTCTATTTGTCTCATTTTATTTTAGTTTCAGTCATTTTAGTACTTAAACTTAATTTCTAATTTTCATCAACTTTTTTACGTTTAAGATTTTGTGTAATTATTTTTTTAGTTCTTTGCTCTTTTCATTTTCACATAAATTCTTCTATTTACCTCTAATTTAATTTTAGTTTTAGTGGTTCTAGTACTTCAGCTTCTTTCAGTTGTTTACTTTTAATTTTTTTTTTTTTTTGCATGTATTGGACTTCTGTCGTTTTTATTAATTTTTTTAATACTGTAATTCTAATCAGCTTTTATTTATTGTAATTTTTCTCATTTTTATTTATTCTTATGTTTCAGTTTTCCATCCATTGTTTTCCTCCACTGTATTCAGGTTTCAGATGGAGATCATGAACCGGTTCTCGACTGTGAAATGTTTTGAACTGAAATATTCACATCTTAAATATGCGTCCATGTTGAATTTCAGCCCATAAAAATACAATGCATTGAAATGTGAGCAGGGTTAATGCAGTTCATATTCAAGTAGTGCAATTCAACAAGCTTTTTGTTTCATAAACATGTGTGCTGTATTTACTTCCACAAGTTTCTCAGCTCATGCGGTGTGTGTGTGTGTGTGTGTGTGTGCGCAGTAACCTGGTGGCGGCGTATGAGAAGGCCAAGAAGAAGCACCAGAACAAGCTGAAGAAGCTGGAGTCTCAGATGATGTCGATGGTGGAGCGCCACGAGACGCAGGTGCGAATGCTGAAACAGCGGATCGCTCTTCTGGAGGAGGAGACGTCTCGACCACACACCAACGAGACCTCGCTCTGAGACACACACACACACACACACACACACTGCGGGGCGTGTATTCAGGATTCTTCACCAACAAATCAAAACTCGAGGAACTTCAGACAAAACCACCGTTTATTCTGAGGGACACAAAAGAAGACGTTTATCAGGATGTTCACGCTGCTCTTTTACACGCAGTGACTGTCAGGACACAAACAAGTTATTACATATTCCATAACTCATACGAGACATGAAGCGACGGGTCGGTGTGAGAGTCGTCTATGATGTAGACCATTTAGTTTCCCAGTTTGTAATTATGAGGTCGACAAACACTTGCTTTATGCTTTTATATGATGAGGTGAACTGAACATAAATCCTCTATTCATAATCATTTAAACAGAATGAATACCTGGTTTTGTTTAAAGACATTTGAAAATTATACAGCCAGAATGCAGAGAATTTTTCATTTTTGTTTAGCAATAATTGAGAATGAGCCACAGATGAAAGTCATCACTTACAGAACGTTTATAAACCATGAAATATAAATTACTAAATTGAGGCTGAACAGATTTACAAACTTCAGATCTGTGAAATATACTGGAAAAATGAGAATATGGTGCAAAAGTTCATTTATTTCAGTAATTCAACTTAAAAGGTGAAACTAATATATTATATAGACTCATTACATGCAAAGTGAGATATTTCAAGCCTTTATTTGTTATAATTGTGATGATTATGGCTTACAGATATGAAAACCTTAACCATAATCATCAAAATTATAACAAATAAAGGCTTGAAATATCTCACTTTGCATGTAATGAGTCTATATAATATATTAGTTTCACCTTTTAAGTTGAATTACTGAAATTAATGAACTTTTGCACCATATTCTCATTTCTCCAGTTTCTCCTGTAAACTTCATTTATTGAAACTCGTTGATTCTTTCTCAGCCAGTTTAGGATCTGTATGTTATTTAATCAGTAGCTCTTTACAGTAAGGTCTCGTGTAACGAATGCATTAATTAACATGAACAAAACATTAACAATATACTGCATTTATTCATCTTTATTAATGTTAGTTAATAAAAATACAACGTTTCATGTTTACAGATTTTATCCCTCTGGAGCTCTTGGTCATTTTTGACTGAAAAATGCTACGTTTTGTTTATATTATATTTGTTTAATACTATTGTTAAAATAGTATTTATGCATGTTCATAACGCATCAGCAATAATCTGGCATGTGTCGTCTTTAAAGAGACCAAACTTCAGTCTGAGAGTCAAAGCGTTCAAGATGGAAATTTCATTATCAGCTCTATGCTCAAAAAGTGAATAAATGGATTATAATGACTGCATACATATCATTTACTACCATAAAATCCCCTAAAAATACAAAATAAAAACATTACAGAATTAAAACATGCATTTATGTGGGGGAAACACATTAATTTTGTCCGCCCCGTGAAGACCACCACTGTATTAGTAAATGTTGAAATGAACTTAGATTGATAAATGCAGTTATTGTTCGTCCATGTTAACTCATTTAGTTGCAACGATGTAAAGTTTGAACATTTGTCACATTTCAGTGTCACATTAATATCTGTCAATCATTGATCATCAGTCGTCAGATTGTCTCGGTTCACATTCCTGCGTCTGTCTTCAGAGAACAGTTCATTTGAAAATACTTTTTTTTTAGGCATATTAATGTAAATTCCACAATTTTTTTTTTTTTTTTTTAAGTGCATAATTTTTTTGCTTTGCAAAGTGCAATGCATAAAAAAAGTAATTATGAACATCTTTTTTTTTTTTTTTTTTTTTTTTGGGCTGGAAAAATGTCCTTTTTGTGTGAATGATCTTGGTTTGCATGTAGTTTTTAAAATCCCAGAATCAACACATTTGAGTTTCTGCACACACACACACACACACAGGTCTGACTGTCATCAACTCTACAGAAGCACTTTCACCGCATTGCCTTGAGTTTCTATTTTCCCTCCTGCTGAATATCAACACGACCTCAAACTCCACTTTTATACGATATTGCAACCGTTTACACGCTTGAGCGATCCGGTGTTGAGGTCACGACCTTTAACCTCCATGCTTATTATGCATAAACGGTTATCATTCATATGCATCACTAATGACACTGACTTTGTGCTTGACATTTGGTGAAATATTCAATGCATTCTGTTATTGGGCCGATCGATCAGCCCCGAGAAAGATGTGAACGTGCATTTAATACAATAATTCATATTCATGCTGGACGAGCAAATGTTTTACTCCGCATCCGTAAATAAAGGCATAAATAGAAGGATGTGGGAACGATTATAAGAGATGATTAAGATGCTTGACCTTCCTTTTATGAAAAGTATATTCATAACCTGGCTGGAGAAACTATAAAGGGGTTTGTGAATTGTACTTTATTTGCACAGATCTGTTTATGAATCAAATCTTTGCAATCGTTTTGTTTTATTTTAATACAGAATGTATTTGTTTATATAATAAAGAAATAATGCAACACTTCATGTAAATGGTCCCTTTATTCCCTGCATTTGTTTAAAGATTTAAACTTTATTCTATTCTATTGTTCCAGGTGCATTTCTGCGGTTAAACTCTATTCAACTGAGAAAAATATATTACAGAGATCAACTCATTTTGAATAATATGGGACATAACACAGCCAGATAACTTTGTTTTTCCCAATCTTTTGCACTAAATCAGTCTTAGTTGTTGAGTTTTTCCTCGTGAGGAGACTAAATCAGGTCGACAATATTAGCAGTCGGCCATGTGCCGTTTCACCCCTGCGACGCTAGCCTAGCCTAGCCTACTGTATGAATGAACGATCTAAATAATATATATATTAAACTTGCTCACTCAAACAAGGAATATGGTGTATAATTGAGTGAAATGTATAAATGAAAATTGGCAATTTCGCCACGTAGATATCAAGAAATATGTTCCAGCAGTTCGTCTTTTGACTACACTTGAGAAATCGAGTCCTGCTATAAGTAGTATATGATTGTGAACGAACTCGTCTTCGAGATGAACGTGTTCTAACGTATTTTTAGTCAATAAAATGTTAACACAATAGTACATCTGACCATTAATTTTTTGACATTATACAGGGGAAGCCGAGCATCCCTTGCATCGCCTCTGATTTCTATCTTCAAAGTACCAATTTATAGAGACCAAACATGGTATAGGTGAGGTTATATTGACCATTGGTTCTATCATAAAATACATTGTATCCAAAAAGTAAATAAATAAATAATAATAGTATCAAAAGACACAAGACAGTAAATCATTCACACAATGTTCTGGGATGCATGTTCATTTATAGATCGGAAAGTCTGCTTTAAGGGCTGATTTGTCTGTTGTAATGACAGTGGTGCAGCTTCATTTTTTTTATAACATGGTACTTGTTTTTTAGGATTCTTTGATGAATAGAGTTTAAAAAAAGAACCGCATTTATTCAAAATGCACAATTTTTCTAATATAAATCTTTACAATAATATTTTTTTTATCATTCATGCGGAATAAAAGTATTTAAAAAAGAAAAAGAAAAAATGACTCACCCCAAACTATCGAAGCGTTTTGTAAATTGCTACAAAAATTTCTATTTTAACCAAATGCAGTTCATTAACTTTTAATACAAAGAATCCTAAAAAAAAATATCACATGTTATGCAATATATGCATAAGTAATATGCAAATATAGTCAGCGTTCTGTTGTCATGTTTAATGAAACATCCATTAAATTCATTAAACATATAACCTTTACGGATTCAAGACCAGATTCATTTTATGTTCTGAAAAATTAAGGATGCACCGATATGAAAATTTTGGCTCATACCGATAATTTCAGATATTTGAAAGCCGATAACCGATATATCGGCTGATAAATCTAAATCCAAGTTTTTATATCATTTTTGAGAGCCTGATTACAAAAACAAAAGTCTCACCATTAAAATCCACGTCCCAAGCACACAATTATGATGTTCTCATGATAATGTTATGTAGCCGATATGAAAATTTTGTCTGAGACCGATAACCGATAACTCTTTATATTTGAAAGCCGATAACCGATATATCGGCTGTTTAATCTAAATCCACATTTTTATATCATTTTTGAGAGTCTGATTACAAAAATAAAAGTCTCATCATTAACGTCAATGTCTCAAACACACAATTATGATGTTCTCATGATAATGTTATGTAGCCGATATGACAGGCTTGCGCTGCACATGTTGCACTGAACTGTATTTTCCTTTCATAATTTCAAGCAATTCATAATCATCATGTTGAACAGTGCGCATCTGAAGCGTCTCAGCTGAAGGAAATAATACATTATTTATCGACTCTAATATATCAGACACATTTTAATATCAGGCCGATAACATTAAAAATGAACCGATATCGGCCGATACCGATATATCGCGCATCACTATTTTTATTTTTCCTTCAAAATTTGTCTTACGCTTGGTAACACAACAGTTTTATTTGTTAACATGAACTACTAATAAACAATATTAATATAGCGTTTATTAATCTTCATTCATTTCTGCATTTACTAATACATTATTAACCAAAACCATGTTCTTCCGAGTACCGATACACACAGTTGTTTTTAAACCGCTAGACGTTACATAGTGGGGAAATAAGAAAACAAAAGTTAAGAGTCTTATATTTAGTGAATCTGGTTCCAGAAACTTTCATTAAAAAGTGAACACAAACAACACAATGGTGTTTCCTTCTCCCTTCAATTTATTTCGCAAGTATAACAATTATTTATAGTGTGGAAAACTGTGAATTATTGCCAAGACTGAACAAAACACTTCCTGTATATTTACAGTGAGCTTGTGTCGATCTGAAACACTGTAGAAAGTTTTCCTGACGTGATTTACCTGATATGAGGAGCTACTGTACTCTGGAGACATGCTGAAGGCCTCGAGTCCCACACACACATGCAACACAAGAGTCCGTCTGAGAGAGCGAGAGATACACACGTGATGAAGAAGAGGAGGAGGACGACGAGGCATCTCGTCAACAACAACAAACTGAGATACACTACCAGTCCAAAGTTTGGGGTTGATGAGATGTTTTTAAAAGAGTCTCTTCTGCTCACCAAGACTGCATTTATCTGATCTAAAATACACAAAAAACAGTGAAATATTATTATAATGAATAACAGTTTTCTATGTGAATATACAGTAAAGTGTATAGTAAAATTTTCAGCATCATTACTCCAGTCTTCAGTGTCACATGATCCTTCAGAAATCACTCTAATATGAGGATCTGATGCTCAAGAAACAGTTATGATTATTATCAGTGTTGAAAACAGTTATGCACATTTTTTTTCAGGATTCTTTGATGAATAGAAAGTTCAAAAGAGCAGCATTTATCTGAAATGGTAAAGACATTTATAATGTTACAAAAGCTTTCTGTCACTTTTTGAACATAATTAATAAATAAAAGTATTGATTTCAATTCTTACTGACCACAAACGTTTGAACGATAGTGTTTAATGTTGCAAAAGATTATATTTCAAATAAATGCTGCTCTTTTGAACTTTCTATTCATCAAAGAATCCTGAAAAAAAATGTGCATAACTGTGTTCAACACTGATAATAATCATAAATGTTTCTCGAGCATCAGATCCTCATATTAGAGTGATTTCTGAAGGATCATGTGACACTGAAGACTGGAGTAATGATGCTGGAAATACACAGGAATAAATTACACTTTACTGTATATTCACATAGAAAACAGTTATTTTACATTAGAATAATATTTCAGTTTTTTGTGTATTTTTAATCAAATAAACACAGTCTTGGTGAGCAGAAGAGACTCTTTTAAAAACATTACAAATCTTCCCGAAACCCAAATGTTCAACTGGTAGTGTAAATGTTACGTGATGAACACACTCAACACAAATCATGCGCTCTTCTTTAAATCATGAGAATATAAAATGTCAAAATCATAAAGCATTTTTAAAATCGGACTGAATAATCAAACCTCATGGCACGGTCACAAGACAAAAATAATAATACAAAAGCGCAGAGAAGCTGCAGGTGCGTAAAAACAGAGCGAGTGGAAACATCTCATTTGTTCACAGTGGTTTGAACGAGCAAATCGAATCATCAGCTCCTTTACACACACACACACACACACACAATGGGTGGAGCTTGTGTCAAACTGAGATATACGATATAAAAGCCTCCAAGAACAACTAAAAAAAACAGTCAAATCAAACGAAACGCTGCTTTCTGGTGTCAGAGAAGCCGCTCAGGACGGAGAAAAACACAAGGAAAAGAATTAAAGTGAAGTTCAGCCTTCGGATCCGTGACACGAGAAGACTGAGAGTCCAAACGGGTCACATGACCCTCATTTCTTGGGTTGTTTGGCGACCATGTTCCTGGGTGGAGTCACGGGGCGGCTGGAGTTTGGCTTCTTCTTCTCTGCTGGCTTCAGAATCTGCAGGATAGGAAATCAACATTACAATAGACAGCAAACACACAAATAAAGTGCATGTAAATGACAGCGTTTGTACAGATTCTGTCAAATGAAATTCCAGGACTTTAACCCTCTGGGGTCCTTCATTTAACAGTCACACTCAGGACCAAATGGTCCGAGAGGGCGGGATTAATATATATATAAAAAAAAATCATAATGTTTTTTGTTTTTTTTAACTTGTTTTTTATAATATTTTTTCTTTTCTTTTTTGGTGTTTTGAGATAATTTTATGATTTATAATTAATATTTATGCAATGATCATGACCTCTTTTTTCTCCTATTGAATATAATAGAATTTAAAAATATATATATATTATTTTTTTTTTATTAAAGCTGTATTTCATTTCATATGTATTTCGAGTCAAGCCTAGGCCTCATGAAAGCAATTTTTGAAATGAGATGGATGCCATCTGGTGGACACACTGAGCATTTTAAAATTTCAAAACAGATATGTAATCTGAATTTATTAGTGTGTATGTGTATAAAAGTGTGTGTGTGTGTGTGTGTGTGTGGATGTGTCTGTTTTGCACTCTTGATGTTTTATAGATTCTCCCCTTCACTGTTGTGTGCTTTTTTCTGGATTGTGGCTGATTTGTAGATTGTACGCACAAAAAAACTCTGTATTTTCACATTTTTGCCAATTTCCCATTCATTTCCTATGCGGGTCCATTTGGACCCGAAGGTCCTGAGTGTGACTATTTTTTTTTACAACCACTTAGACTATTCAAATCCTGTCCCCAATTTTACTTTTACCTGTACCAACAAAGTCACCAAATTTCAGACCATTCAGATGAAGCTATGATTTTTAATAATTTTTTATTTAAATGCTTCGGGTCCATTTGGTCCGAAGGACCCCAGAGGGTTAAGCACTACTTTTTTGGATTTCAATGAATACAATCAGGACTTAAAAAACAATATCTCTATTATTGTATTAGTATTTTCCTCAAATTACATATACTGTATATATATATATATGGTATTTGATGTTCGACTTCACAGAGATCAATCCATTGACGAGCGCTTTCGATTTCCTTATTTAAAATCCCATGAATATATGATTGACCTGAAGAATAAAAGTTGTATTATATACTTATAGAGCTATGAGCATGATATTAAGTTTATGATACATCTCAGACGAGCTACAACGTTAATTTTGCGTGAAAAGCTTGTGCTTTTTCCCCCCGAACACATTAAGAACTAATTTCATACATATATATTGTATTTCAATAATTCAAGCACTTTTGAAGCACCTCTTCTTAAATATGGCTGTTTTCAAGGACTTACAAGTTAATTGGTAAAACTTTACAATAAGGTCTCATTTCAGGGATTAAAGTGAAAAAAATTCTTCTGACTGAATTTTTTTTCAGGCCAAGTCATATTCCTGTAACTTTATTTAAATAGTCGAGACCAATAGCGTTTTAAGGGGAGATGTTTTAAACTGCTTTAATATTGCCAGTGTGCATATTTTAAAAGCTATTTTAATCTATGAAAAACAATTACTTATCTTGACAAATAATCAACCATCTACATAACTTTTCAGTGCATGTTTTTATTTATCTTATAAGACCAAACAATGCTAAACTATGTTAATATATAGTTTGTTCCATGGAAAATCGTTTTGGCTGAGGGCAAAGTGAAGTTTCATAACTTTATATATTTAGGCTATTTAACTTTGTAGCCTATTAGAGAGCTGACTTATGTTTGACTGAATTGTTTGCTTTTATTTCTCATTGTATAGCTTATTATAGCCTACCTATTAGGCTACTTATACTTTTGAACGGGATATTATTGATCATTAAAACTGACATTTAAAAAAAAGAGACAGGGTTGTGTAATTTTATATATTCTAAAATATTCTTTATATATATAGATATATATATATATATATATATTTACTATGCATTACTTTCACTGTATGTGTACATGCATAATACAATAAAACGATACAACCCTGTCTGTTTGTTAAATGTCAGTTTTAATGATCAATAATGTTTCATATTTTTAAAATGAAAACAAAAAGAAGCAGGGTTGTGCTTTATATTTCGTGTTGTTATAAATGTATGAAGTGAAGATAATCAATGTGCGTTGCCTGAACCACATTTGTGTGGCCATTAATATGTTTATGATAATATGTTCATTTATAAATGAAAAGAGGCAGAGTTGTATTTTATACCATATTTCGTTTTATGGTTGCCTAAAATATACATAAAGAGATAACCGGAGTAGCCAGAGCGAGCTGAGAGACGCGATCAAGAACGCACTGTTCCATTTGCAGAATAACCGGACTCGCGTCCTCTCGTCCTCGGGAGTTCGTTCTCCCGAGTCGAACTTGGCAAGTCCGAACTACCAGGACGCAAGTCCGAAGTTTGCGTAGGCTACTTGGTAGGCTATTGAGAAACGGCCAATATTGACCCGCGTTCTGTTTTCTATCATGCACGTTGATGCATGATAGAAATGCATGTTCAGCACGTTTGCGCGCTCGGGCTCGGACCGCAGCAAACGAGCTGTAGCCTGACATGCACTTCTCCAAAGATTAATTGAGTGAACACGGAGCAGTTTTTTCCGTGAGCGGGAATTGAAAACCCGGAGTGGACCGTAAGCGAAGTGATAACAGAATGCTTAGAGTGGAGAGAGGAACGTGCTTTCGCACCAGCCCAGGCTTTGATCACATCCCCCTCAGCAAGGTGAATACACCTCGTCTCTCCTTAATTTAAGACCTATTCAAACTGTTCAAACTAAAATTAAGACATTTATCACACTATTTGAGAAATGAAAGCCTATTTACGGCCTTAAAATTATGAAAAGTTAATTTAAGA
>JARWKJ010000004.1:1308845-1311345 GCA_029959095.1 Rhinichthys osculus
TAATTTAGTTTATATATATATATATAGCCACTCTGGAGTAAAGCGTGATGTCATCGTCTCATATAATGGTGTCAACGCCGGCAGATCAATATTATTGTTGAATATTGAATTAAATGTTGAATTTAATGTCCCCAACTAAGCAAGGCAAAAGCCAATGGCAACAAAGGTGGAAATGCGACAGTATTTGAATATATGAATTGACCGTTCGCAAAGACCCGCCCCCTTTAGTTACTGTTGCTATGTCCGACAAGCCACGCCTCTCTCACACACACATGTCCTCACGCAGTAACACACACACATCGCGGAGCAGAGACACTGACAACACACTGACACAGACCAGCTTACTTTTGATATGAAACAAACTCTCAACTTTCCAATTTGGTCATTTTTTAAAGAAATTTGAACGATAAACACCGTTTTGTGTCTCTGTAATGTGTGTGACAGATCGCTTGGTTAAACCTGCTCGTGAACCGATCATCTCTTCCTCCTAGCTCACTTACAGCATCAAATAAACATGAATGAACATCAGAAGGAATGTGTTTTAACTGCGGAAAGACGTCAGTACACAAAAATGACGGATTCGGCGGATTATGATTGGTCAGATCGCCTGTCAATCAAACTCCCTGCGAAGGGTGAATTGAAGGCTCACCTGGTGGGCCCTGCAGATCAGATCCAGGTCGTGTTTGTGCAGGAACTTGGCCACCACTTCAGCTCCGAATGTGAAGGACACGCCTCGGTCGTTCTCGCCCCATCCCAACACGTCCTTATCCGGGTCGGACCACAGGAGATCACACAGAAGACCCTGATCCGGCACATCTGTGGGTCTCATGATCCTCCTGATCTGCTCCATGGACTGCAGATCTGGAGACAAACCTGAAGAACAGCAGAAACATCAGTCGCTAGTTCACGTTGCATGAACGCTTGCACCTTAATCCCATTTCAAAGTTTGTGTTGTTGTGCGTTTGAACGGGGTTTCTCTTAGAATGGTGTCGTGTTAATGTGATTGCATTGGACTAAAACTTACTGACTTTTTTTTTTTTTTTTATACTTTGTCATTTATTGTGTGTTTTTTTTCCACATTGTAACACTTGTGATGTTTCCGGTCAAAAATGATCGGTCTACAAAAAAGTGCTTATAAATCTCTCATTAAATATAATATAACATAAATAAACATAACATTATATATGTTTATTTCTGGTAGAACGGTGTCATGTTAGCGGCCCCTATGTTAATAATAGGGCTGTCACTTCACGTTCGAAAATCGATTGCACAATCAAGCGGACCAACCAATACAAGTTTCGAAAACGAAAATAGGGAATCGATTTTAACGGCCTTTTTTTTCTTTCTTTTTTTACCAAAAATGTGTTTTAGGTGGACAGATCAATACAGCACACAGAACATGTAGGATGCTGGAAAATAACAATGTCTTTCTGTTAACCAAATGCTTTTTAATATTCGCTATTACTTCAGTGCAAGTGAACAAGCGCGCCGTTATTTGTTGCGTAGTGACGTGTGTGTGTGTGTGTGTGTGTGTGTGTGTGTTCAAGTAAGCCAGAAATGAGCAGATTCTGCAATACGCTGTATTTAATATATCATGAGGATCATGAGTTGCGTATTTGCGCTAAATCCGCACAGATTTGTCTTACACGAACTTCCCCAGCAAAGTGAGTAAACACAGAAACGCCAGATTGGCTCGTGATTCGACAGCGTTTCCCGCCAAAGTTCATTTGTACGCGCATCTGGCGGGTCGAGGTGTTAATCTCAATCCCTGAATGTTGCGCTCCTGTTTGTCATTGTGCTGAAACTTCACGCCAATAAATCATCAGGAATATTGCTGACTTGTGCGTCTCAAGCGCCTCTTTACGCTCGTCCTAACGCCTGTTAGGTGTCCGTGGATTTGCCTGTATTTGGTGTTGAAAATGGAAACGTCTTTAGACACTTGTGTCTCAAAAATCGAACAGGATTTTTTCACAAAAGTGACAGCCCTAGTTAACAACTATTGATCTTCGCAACGGAAGTGAATCAATCAAAACTAACTTTATCTGGACAATAACTTTATTCTAGAGCTGCTGTAAAGCCTAAACACTCTCTGTTACTGTAATCTCCTGTTATCACTGTAAAGCTGCTGTGAAACTCTATACTGTTAAAGCGCTGTATAGATGAAGGAGACTCGACATTAGGCAAGGCAAGTTTATTTATACAGCACATTTCACACACTATGGTAAAGTGCTTTACACAGAAAGGAATTAAAATGATCACACAAAATAAAAGCAAGGAAATTAAAACAGTTATGAAAGGAATTAAAAGAGTAAAAAGATGATATATAGATAAACTTCTTATCTGGCAAAACTCCTAAAACCTAGTTTTACTCGACATCTCCAATAGACCCGATCTTTCCCTAAAATCGGACATTAGCGGTGTAACGATGCCCTCATGTCACGGTCACGATAGTGAACTCATCATACGATATTACTGCGATACTCCAAGACACGTGGGAAAA
>JARWKJ010000004.1:1316345-1321345 GCA_029959095.1 Rhinichthys osculus
ACCAAAGTTGCAGTTCGGCTCTTCGAGAAATATGATTGAAATCACTTTAAAAAAAAAAGGAAAATACAGTTCAGTGCAACATGTGCAGCGCAAGCCTGTCATATCGGCTACATAACATTATCATGAGAACATCATAATTGTGTGTTTGAGACATTGACGTTAATGATGAGACTTTTGTTTTTGTAATCAGGCTCTCAAAAATTATATAAAAATGTGGATTTAGATTTATCAGCCGATATATCGGTTATCGGCTTTCAAATATAAAGAATTATCGGTTATCGGTCTCAGACAGAATTTTCATATCGGTGCATCTCTAGATTATGTTTATTACTTGACTGGATCTGATGTTGTTTTAACAGTTTCCCTTGTACACATTAGTATTATTTAAGTCCCATTTGGTTTTGTTTTATATTAGTTTTTATTAAAATTTAGTAATTTTTTTGTTTTTGTGATTTATATATATGTAAACACACATACATACATACATACATATGTCTATATAGCTTTTATCAATAGTTTTTCAGTTTTAGTTTTAGTTATTTTAGTGCTTCAAGTTAAACTAAACGAAAATATTGCTTTCAACTAGCTGAAAAAAATGGGGGTTTTTTATTTTATTTCCTGTTAACGTTATTTCAAGTAACAAAAATGTTCTTTTATGGGTTTAGTTAACAATAATAACTCTAGAACGGACTAAAGCTGTAAGATAAAACCATAGATGTGAACAATTCAATTTAGGGCTGTACAACGATTACTCGCATCCGAAATAAAAGTTTTACATTATATATGTGTGTGTACGGTGTATAACTGTTTTGTATGTGTATATATATATATATATATATATATATATATATATATATATATATATATATATATAAATACACACCACAAGCATTTATAAATTTAAGAAATATTTGCATACTGTATATATTTATATTATATATAAATATTTTATATATAAATAGCACATTTTCTTAAATACATACATGCATGTATATACTGTATACATTTATAAATAATTTATACATTTTATATATAAATAGCACATTTTTCTTATATGCATGCATATACTGTTATAAATATATATTTATATATATAATTTATATTACATATAAATATAAATATTTTATATATAAATAACATTTTTCTTAAATATATACATGCATGTTTGTGTATTTATACAAACAAAATAATTAGACACAGTACACACACACACATTATGCTAACAAACTTTTATTTTGGCGTGATTAATCGTCAAATTTACAAATGTAGTAATTTTCACAGCCCTAATTAAATTCATCAATGCATGTGTAATAAACGGCCAACCCTTGAGTAATCAGCAGGCGTAATCGTTTGTGTAATTGTCTGGTTAGTTGAGCAATCATATCCAGTGTTGCACATCCAAACCCTGCAGTCATTTCAGACAAACATGAGCTTGCAGGAAACACTGCGGCATTATGGAGATAATCGTGTTGCTTTCTGTGATCCACTGCAACCCAGAAGCATTCAGTTCAGCATCACTTCTCGTCTACTTGCACAGGATCAAAGTGACCAACAGGATTCATCCCTAATGTGTACAGTAGGGCTGCACATATATAGAGATACCGCAAATGTATATTCATATCGCAATAACTGGGTCATGAACACAAGACTGCTCTCGGCTGAATAACTTTTGTAGCTTTAATAAGAATCAGTATTTAATTCATACAGTGAAAACTAAGCAGTGTTTATTTGTACATGTGATTATTCAGTTTCTGTAGTTAATAACCCTAATGTAGGATAACCTGAACACACTGATGTTAATAACACTTCTTATGCGACAGTAAAACACTGATGTTCACTTCCAGAAGCTGGAGGGATGCTTTACTGCCACGAAAGGAATGTGAAACACGCATGTAGGTTATATAACTTTAAATATATTTTAAAGATAATTTAAGTTTATTTTACACAATTTTAAGCATTATCTATGGAAGCTTGTTTCCGCCACTGAATAAAAAAAAAATTAAAAAAAAAATTGCGACTTTTTATCTCACAATTGAGAGATAAGAAGTCAGAATTGCGAGAAAAAAAGACAGAATTGCGACTTTTTATCTCACAATTGCGAGATATAAAGTCGCAATTATGAGAAATAGTCGCATTTGCGAGATAAAGTCGCAATTCTGAGAAATAAAGTCGCAATTGCGAGAAAAACAAACAGAATTGCGACTTTTTATCTCACAATTCAGACTTTTTTTCTCACAATTGCGAGTTTACATCTCGTAATTCTGACTTTATAACACATAATTGCGAGTTTATATCTCGAAATTCTGACATCTTTTCTCAGAATTGTGAGATATAAACTCGCAATTGCGACGTTATCAGGCCAATTCTAAGGGGGGGGAAAAGACTAACTTTTTTCCCCTCAGAATAGTTTATATCTCACAATTCTGACTTTACAACACGCAATTGGGACTTTATATAACGCAATTCTGACTATATAACCTGCAATTGCAACTTTATATCAATAAATTCTGACTTTATATCTCGCAATTCTGACTTTATAACACGCAATTGCGATTTTATATAACGCAATTCTGACTTTATATCTCGCAATTGTGAGAAAAAAAGTCAGAATTGTGAGATAAAAAGTCGCAATTACCTTTTTTATTTTTCATTCTGTGGTGGAAACAAGCTTCCATAATTATCGTATCGCATTATTTAAGGAGTTATCGCATTTTTCTTCAATACCGTGCAGCAAAACACACGGATCATCCCCGCTTCAACGCAATGTTGGCAGACTTCACATCGATCTGGTTGTTATTGCGCTCGGGGAACAGTCAGAGCCTGGCCTGTTACTGCCCAGCTTTTCTATTTTTACCCCGTGTTTTGAGCAACTGGCACACAGCTCTGGACCGAAGCTTGTTTTGCTGGTTACTGGGAGTTAGGGAAGGGTGGGAGGACGGAACGTACCGTAAAGAAATCATTAGTTAATAAAAAATAAAAAAATTCACTGAATTACCAGCACAGATATGCTGCGATACATAGAGTTTCTATGATATAAAATATTACATAACTACCAGGATGTATGAATTGTGGCGATTTACATTTACTAACAGTAAGGTTTCCCAAAGTACAGTTAAACGAATAACAAAAAGACAAGATTATATAAACTTATAATATATATATGAAGAGTTTGGTTCCAAAACGCAATAAATCCATTAAGATTAATTTGAGTAAAAATGTGTTTTCTTTACCAAGAAAGTGGAAAGATGAAAACCACTATTTTCTGTTTCAAACTTTCACATAGCATTTGTAGGTCATAATAACAAAAAAAAATTTAAATCCAGGTTTTGATTTTCAAAGATTTATTATAAAAACTGATTATTTTTTTCCCCAGAATGCAATAAATCCTTTTTTTTTTATGCAATTAATCCATTGAATCAATATAAAAGTTTTTTTTTCAGATTGAAACTGTTGAAAATACACAACAACGTAAGTTTATTAGTATAATATTTTTATTAAGAACTATAAAGAAGATTGAAAAAAATTTTCCTCCTCCTGAGTGCCTCCTCTAATCTCCTCACATAAATCAATCTAATATGAGAATCTGATGCTCAAAAAAACATTTATTATTATCAGTGTTGAAAACAGTTGTGTACAATGTTTTTTCATGATTCTTTGATGAATAGAAAGTTTTAAAGTACAGAATTTATCCGAAATAGAAAGTTTTGTAACATTATACACTCCCATTTAAATTAAATAAATGCAGCTTTGGTGAACAGAAGAGACTTCTTTTAAAAACATTAAAAATCTTACCGATCCCAAACTTTTGAACGGCTGTGTATACACACACACACACACACACACAGAGAAGAGGAATAAATGAGTCATTTGAGTTTCCACTGGCCGCCTGCATAAACTCATGAGAACGAACACTCACACACAGATGAAGGACTGCCTGACACACACTCCGCACAACAGGCCTGTCAGAGTTATAATAGCAGCCACAACAATCAGCAATGGGCTCTTTTAACGAGTGCTGAGAGACGCTATTCATGAGATGAGGTCAAGTCGCTTCATCACCATTAGCTGAAACTTTCTCAAAGGAATCGTTCACCAATAATGAAAACGCCACGGCACGGCCAGCGACGTCACGCAAACGGTTCTAGTGCGTCTAGTCCGAAAAAAGTCAAAATATGCGGCGTATTTGATTTTAGAGCAACGTTTATATCAACCTTTTTTAACCCCTTTTTGATAGAATGAAGGTTTGAAAAAGTTATGGAACTTTATATTTACTGTAAATCAAAATGTACTGTATTATTTTATATAAAATATATATTTTACTCTAAAATCAAAGACGTATATCTAACCAAGTTGTGTTCCAAATTTGAAGTTGATATCACAAAAATGTAAAGTTCCCGTGAGATTTTGTTTAGGCGCTGTACCACAAACAGCCACCAGGTGTCGTTCACATTGCATTGATTTTTTTTATGCATTCTCCTGTAACAAATTAATATCCAAATTCTAATATCTAAATTAATTTCTATCCGAAAAATCACTTCTATCACAAAATATGGAAACCTTGAGACTCTCCTTTCCGATGATATGCTTTTTTTTTAAGATTATAAAAGTTGAGATTATAAAGTAGTTAAAATAAATGTTGTATTATGAAACCTGACACCGCCCACTAGGGGAGGAGCCCCGCTAAAAGAATTTAAAGTACCGTTTCCATGGTTACGCAACATCCCATTTCAAAATGGTTTTGCACAGGATGAATTTTGAGCTTTCGAATGATACCTAATTTATGATGATTACTAAAATATGCGATCCGAAAAAAAGGTAATAACAAAAATTACAGAACTTTCATTTTTTAGTGAACTGTCACTTTAAATACTGATAGATCTCCCTATGGTTGAGATTCAGTTATATAAAATTTAATGGAGTTTTTTGGGGGGGGGGTTTTGTATTGTCATTCGTCTTTTGTTTTCGAGTATAAAGCCGTTCCCTTAATTGAGATCCTCATT
>JARWKJ010000004.1:1323845-1336345 GCA_029959095.1 Rhinichthys osculus
ACACCTTAAAATAAAGTGTAACCAAATAAAAATAGATAAAAAAATGCATGTGCATGTTTCATTTCTTGAGCTGAAAATGTGCAAAATGTGTAATAAAAAAAAAATACTGACTGACATTTCCTGCAAATTACACTGAATAGAATCCACTTAATTAATAAAAGCACATTATCACGTGTGCACAAGCATCTGGGATGAGTGCGAAGAGGAACTACTCTTCATCCTAAACACTTCAATTCATGAATTTGAGCAGAACTCGGGCTCCAGGACTGCTTTCCCCACCCATGAGCCACGAGGCGGGTCCTGGCAGCACACCGGCGTTATGTAACGCGAGACACTGCCAAGGGAACAGCAGTATGAGCACTGAGCGTCGCCAGCACATATAGGCGCAGTTATTACACATCGCCAGGTTTCTAAGCTGTATAGCAATAAACATGCAGGCGGAGCGTTTGGCGCCGTATAAACTCTGACGAGGTGGAAAAAACAGGGAGAGGTTTCTAAGGAGCATGTCTATATCTGTGTCCACCAGCTGGAGTTAACACACTCTCCACCATCCAAGCGGAGACTAAATCCAGGGTTCCCACACCTAACTAAAAACTCAAGGACTTTCCAAGTCCAATACCCTCAAATTCTCAAATTCAAGGACTTTCCAGGTCCAATACCCTCAAATTCAAGGACTTTCCAAGTCCAATACCCTCAAATTCTCAAATTCATGGACTTTCCAGGTCTAATACCCACAAATTCTTAAATTCAAGGACTTTCCAGGTCCAATACCCTCAAATTCAAGGACTTTCCAGGTCCAATACCCTCAAATTCTCAAATTCAAGGACTTGCCAGGTCCAATACCCTCAAATTCTCAAATTCAAGGACTTTTACAGGTCCAATACTCTCAAATTCTCAAATTCAAGGACATTCCAGGTCCAATACCCTCAAATTCAAGGACTTTCCAGGTCTAATACCCTCAAATTCAAGGACTTTCCAGGTCCAATACCCTCAAATTCAAGGACTTTCCAGGTCCAATACCCTCAAATTCTCAAATTCAAGGACTTTCCAGGTCCAATACCCTCAAATTCTCAAATTCAAGGACATTCCAGGTCCAATACCCTCAAATTCTCAAATTCAAGGACATTCCAGGTCCAATACTCTCAAATTCTCAAATTCAAGGACTTTCCAGGTCCAATACCCTCAAATTCAAGGACTTTCCAGGTCCAATACCCTCAAATTCAAGGACATTCCAGGTCCAATACCCTCAAATTCAAGGACTTTCCAGGTCCAATACCCTCAAATTCTCAAATTCAAGGACTTTCCAGGTCCAATACCCTCAAATTCAAGGACTTTCCAGGTCCAATACCCTCAAAACTTTCTAGGGTCCAACACCCTCAAATTCAAGGACTTTCTAGGTCCAACACCCTCAAATTCTCAAATTCAAGGACTTTCTAGGTCCAACACCCTCAAATTCTCAAATTCAAGGACTTTCCAGGTCCAATACCCTCAAATTCAAGGACTTTCTAGGTCCAATACCCTCAAATTCTCAAATTCAAGGACTTTCCAGGTCCAATACCCTCAAATTCAAGGACTTTCCAGGTCCAATACCCTCAAATTCTCAAATTCAAGGACTTTCCAGGTCCAATACCCTCAAATTCTCAAATTCAAGGACTTTCCAGGTTCAATACCCTCAAATTCAAGGACTTTCCAGGTCCAATACCCTCAAATTCAAGGACTTTCCAGGTCGCATACCCTCAAATTCTCAAATTCAAGGACTTTCCAGGTCCAATACCCTCAAATTCTCAAACTCAAGGACTTTCCAGGTCCAATACCCTCAAATTCAAGGACTTTCCAGGTCCAATACCCTCAAATTCTCAAACTCAAGGACTTTCCAGGTCCAATACCCTCAAATTCAAGGACTTTCCAGGTTCAATACCCTCAAATTCAAGGACTTTCCAGATCCAATACCCTCAAATTCAAGGACTTTTCAGGTCGCATACCCTCAAATTCTCAAATTCAAGGACTTTCCAGGTCCAATACCCTCAAATTCTCAAACTCAAGGACTTTCCAGGTCCAATACCCTCAAATTCAAGGACTTTCCAGGTCCAATACCCTCAAATTCTCAAATTCAAGGACTTTCCAGGTCCAATACCCTCAAATTCTCAAATTCAAGGACTTTCCAGGTCCAATACCCTCAAATTCTCAAATTCAAGGACTTTCCAGGTCCAGTACCCTCAAATTCAAGGACTTTCCAGGTTCAACACCCTCAAACTCAAGGACTTTCCAGGTCCAACACCCTCAAGCTCAAGGACTTTCCAGGTCCAACACCCTCAAATTCAAGGACTTTCCAGGTTCAATACCCTCAAATTCAAGGACTTTCCAGGTCCAGTACCCTCAAATTCAAGGACTTTCCAGGTCCAACAGCCTCAAGCTCAAGGGCATAACGTGGGAACACACTTATTGTGTCCAACAACAAACGTTGAGGTTCCATCGTAGTGGTTTCGTGCGCGCGTGAACGGCACAGCAACGTACAACACAAAGTACCTCAGGCGGGAAACACTAAGCGCGTAACTAACGTAAATCAAGCAAGCTAGTGCGCAAAGGCCACGCAGTGCTGGCGGAATAACACATTAGCGGAGCGAATAATAGGAGTGTAAATATTAATCGATTCGTATCGATGCATCGATTATACAGCCGACGATTCGATGGATCGATGCGTCCGCAAGAGTATCGATTAATGTGTTTGTTTTGCCGCCTGTCTATTTTCAGCATCCGCTCATATGCATACAAACGATTGTTGTTATGCACTGGGCTAACGTAAGTTAGTCACCGAACTAAACTGCCAGTGTGAATGCACCCTCAGTCACTTAGTTGGCGAATTCCAAGCTAGCAGTTACTAACGTAAACAAACAGGCGCTAACGTGTGCAAAAGGCTACTTCAACAGCTTACTTGAAAAGTCTAGGGTGCTTTCACACCAACTCGGAACGGAACGGGCACGGTTCGCATGAAAAATCGCTAATTATGTAAACGCTGTCTATCATGCGGACCCGGGTGCGCACTGGGGTACCAAACCCGAGACTGCCTGGAGGAGGTGCGCTGAGTTCGGTTGCACTCGATCCGTGCCGCAGCTCGCGTGAATGTGAAAGCATCACGGACTCGGGTGCGCACTTGTTCAGGAAGTAAGTGACCTGCGCATGCTTTTTAGCTGATTATGATGTATTTAGTTAAATAAAACACATGTAAGGGATGATAGTGTTGATAATTTACCTTGGATAAGAGCGAGAGTGAGTCTGTATTCGCACACACATAGCGCGTGGACTCAGGGCAACAAATTAATGGAACTCCACTGTCTCCTGCGTTTGCAATCAGCAAAAAGCCAAATGCGACACACAGTAAACCGGTGTTCACTCAGCTGTGCATAATAGCACCAAATAAAAAAATAAAAAACCCAAAATTGACCCGCGTTCTGATTTCTATCATGCGTCGTGCACGTTTGCGATGACGTAAGATGCACGGAAACGCACCAGGATTCGATAGAATCAAGTTTAGAACTGTATGCAGTAACTGTTATATTTGCTGTTCTATTTGCAGTGCATTGAGCACAACATACACATAATGTGAATAGAATACTGTTCCTGTATTCTCAATAAAAGGCAAATAATAAACATTTTTGTTGATTTATTTGAAACTTAGATATCATGTAAAAATATCGATTATTGAATCGTATCGTATCGAATCGTATCGCGGGGAATTCTGAAGTATCGAAAATAATCGAATCGTTGGCTTAAGAAATCGGTATCGTATCGAATCGTCATGATTTACACCCCTAGCGAATAATATGGAATTTGATGACCACTTTGTTATATGCTATAGTCCTATTCGTAGCTTGCTCACACTTTTAATAAACAGCGACATTTCTCGAATTGTACAAAAAACAATCAATCCGATCAATACTATCAAATGGATTATATAAGGTTTAAACCAATCCTTACAATCCAAATTAAATATTAATCGTATTTGAACAATTCACTCACAATTACACGTGACTTTTTTATTCCGACTGTGCAATTAGATTATTATTATTACTGCTTATCGATTGATTTGCATGATTCAAAGTGTGCAAGTTCTATTCTTTAATGCAGGTGAATTATGAAAATCCATGTTTGTGTGTCAAATTATAATTATAAACAACATTTCTATTTTACAATGTCAAAAACTTATAGAATGCAAAACAATGTTTATAATCACAGTACAAATCATAAAAATAACATACAAAATCATTCCACCAATCTCACAGCTTTTCATTCTGAATGAAATTAATCCTAACACCGTGTGCTAACTACACGCGACGTTAATCAGAGTGTTTGTGCTAGCCAGCCGCAACGGCGACACGCAACGATTCTAATTTAGAAACAGTTTCTATTTTTCTGCGCGTCGCGCTGGAACAACAAACACAAAGTGTGTCAATGATAATCTCAGGCGATGTTTATGTGCTTTATTTAATGTTAAAAGCGTGTAATGAATATCTGTAAAAGCAACAATGGATAATTCTCCTCAGAGCTTGAAATTAAACAAATGGAAACAAGAACGTTCAAACTGTGAACAAACAAGTGTATTCTTTGACAAAGATTGTTTTAGTAACTCAGTAGCCTATGTATTTTAATAATGTTTAAATGGTGTAATATTTGTGAATTTGATTATGTACCCTATTATCCATGTTCTTGCGAGTGCCGTCAGGATGACTTTCTGGTGCCGCGCACTCGCCGCGAGACTCCGCCCACACGCTGCTCTGATTGGCTGTTGGTTTTGATTGATTTTTACGCATCTCGCAGTCGCGTCTAGTGTGGGCAAACAAATTATTTGTCGCTGGAATATTATCGCATCGCGTCTGGTTAGGATTAGGGCTGTCACTTTACGTTTGAAAATCGATTGCACAATCAATCGGACAAACCAAAGTTTCGAAAACGAAAATAGGGAATCGATTTTAACGGCCTTTTTTTAACCAAAAGTTAGGTGGACAGATCAATACAGCACACAGAACATGTAGGATGTTGGAAAATAATGTCTTTCTGTTAACCAAATGCATTTTAATATTCGCTATTACTTCAGTGCAAGTGAACAAGCGCGCCATTATTTGTTGCGTAGTGACGCGTGTGTGTGTGTGTGTTCAAGTAAGCCAGAAATGAGCAGATTCTGCAATACGCTGTATTTAATATATCATGAGGATCACGAGTTGCGTATTTACACTAAATCCGCGCAGATTTGTCTTACACGAACTTCCACAGCAAAGTGAGTAAACACAGAAACGCCAGATTGGCTCGTGATTCGACAGCGTTTCCCGCCAAAGTTCATTTGTACGCGCATCTGGCGGGTCGAGGGTGTTAATCTCAATCCCTGAATGTTGCGCTCCTGTTTGTCATTGTGCTGAAACTTCACGCCAATAAATCATCAGGAATATTGCTGACTTGTGCGTCTCAAGCGCCTCTTTACGCTCGTCCTAACGCCTGTTAGGTGTCCGTGGATTTGCCTGTATTTGGTGTTGAAAATGGAAACGTCTTTAGACATGGAAAATCGATTAAATGAACACTTGTGTCTCAAATCTAACCTAGTTCAGCCCTGGTTAGGACACAGTGTAAGAGGACAAAATTGTTCCCTGGTTGATATAAAGCAAAAGCACATGTGTTTGAAAAGTGTCCCATGTTAAAGTCTCTGCTGTATGAACTTAAAATGAAAATGGGTGTTGAACCTAATGTCAGACTCTCTCTGATGAACAAACAAAACACACCTTGAAAAACTCACTAAATCTGTATAAGTCTAAGCATCGAGCTAAAAATATAAGATCAGCAGTGATGAATTGCTTTGCATATATAATACAGCACAAAAAGGCAAGCGGTGAGTACTAGTGTTATGTAAATACATCTTTTCATGAATCAAGAATTGCATACAATAAAACATTATTGCATAATCACAGGGTTCACTTGCTGACTCACTGTATTTACTGCTTTATTATAATGCATTGCACACAATAAAGCAATAACATTATAAAGCAGTTGTATAATAAAACTATAGGCCTAGACTTGCAATAAAAACAAAATATAATACAGAACTCAAGAATGAGAGTTTATAGTGTGTGTTTTAGAATTAGTTTTCTGAGATATTTAAACTGTTTTTCACTAAATTAATTTTCCAGATGTTTGTGATTACTGCATAAAGAGTTGTTTAAAATCATTTCACAAGAGATTACCAGGGATGCATCGATATGAACATTTTAGCCGATACCGATAACACTTTATATTTGAAAGCCGATAACCGATATATTGGCCGATAAATCTAAACCCAAAAGTTATATAATTTTTGAGAGCTTAATTACAAAAACAAGTTTCACCATTAAGATCCATGTCTCAAGCACTCAATTACAATGTTCTCATTCTAATTATAAGTCCTATATGACATACCGATATGGTGGCTGAGTTTAGTTTTTGAGATTACACTCTCATAGAGCAATTACAGCTGAACTAAACCAGCAAAAACACCTGGAAATGACTATATCCAGATTCCAGTGACTCTGATAAACAGTCTTCCACATGGTCAAATCTGCATAATATCACTTTATCAGTATTGTATAGCATATTTTTGTGTTTAACGATGCCTTAAAGGGACAGTTCACCAAGTTCATTGAGTCATTTACTCGCCCTCAAGTTGTTTAAAGGGATACTCCACTTTTTTTGGAAATAGGCTCAATTTACAACTCCCCCAGAGTTAAACTGTTGAGTTTTACCGTTTTTGAATCCATTCAGCCGATCTCCGGTTCTGGCGGTACCACTTTTAGCATAGCTTAGCATACATCATTGAAGTGGACAAGACCATTAGCATTTCTCATTAAAAAATGACCAAAGTGTTTCGATATTTTTCCTATTTAAAACTTGACTCTTCTGTAGTTATATCGTGCACTAAGACCGACGGAAAATGTAAAGTTGCGATTTTCTAGGCTGATATGGCTAGGAACTATACTCTAATTCCTGCGTAATAATCAAGAAACTTCACTGCCGTACCATGAGAGCAGCAGGCGTAATGATATGACGCAGCGCCTGAAAATAGTTCCGTTGTGTTGACGGAAGGTGGCCTATTTTCAGGCGCTGCGTCATATCATTACGCCTGCTGCTCTCATGGTACGGCAGTGAAGTTTCTTGATTATTACGCAGGAATGAGAGTATAGTTCCTAGCCATATCAGCCTAGAAAATCGCAACTTTACATTTTCCGTCGGTCTTAGTGGACGATGTAACTACAGAAGAGTCAAGTTTTAAATAGGAAAAATATCGAAACACTTTGGTCATTTTTTAATGAGAAATGCTAATGGTCTTGTGCACTTCAATGATGTATGCTAAGCTATGCTAAAAGTGGTACCGCCAGAACCGGAGATCGGCTGAATGGATTCAAAAACGGTAAAACTCAACAGTTTAACTCTGGGGGAGTTGTAAAATGAGCCTATTTCCAAAAAAAGTGGAGTATCCCTTTAAAACCTGTATAAATATCTTTCTTCTGATGAACACTAAGGAAGATATTTTGAAGAAAATTTGTAACCAAAAAGTTGCTGCACTTTCATAGTACTTTTTCTCTCTCCATACAATGGAAGACAAAGTTGTTTGGTTTCCCATATTCTTCCAAATATCTTCTTTTGTGTTCAGCAGAAGAAAGAAACACATACAGGTTTGGAAAATTTGAGTGTGAGTAAATGATGAAAGTATCATTTAATTTTTTGGGCGAACTAGCGTTATCTCTTTAAGCACAACACGTACAGTTCATCTGTGTCTCATATCACTATGTACACTATGTAGAGTATTATGGCATAATTCATAACTCCAAATTCGCAAACGTTGTAAACGCGCCATAAATGTCGTATATGAAGGGAACTACATAACTTATACACTGTATATTGTGTATTTGTCAATGAGGAGCTAACGCTCAGCTAACCCTGTTAGCTCAGCTCGACAGCTCTAAATACGAGCCAGATAGCTGACAAATCAGACATATACAACAATAACAACGATTTTGTAATTATTTACCTCATTGTTAGAATATGTTAGCCCTTGCTTGACGTGAAACTTACCCTCGAGAAGGCGCTGAATGATGCTGTCTATGTTGAGTTTGTCGATGTCAGCCATGACTAGCCGAATGAAACACAAACGCCACCACTCAAAACACACCAGAAACGACAAATAAAAGTATTCCGATTACAAATAAACAGATTTATTACACAAAAGGTAACAAATCGCGGGTTTGAGCGGGCCGTCAGACGCGCGTGCTGCGACGGAGGCTCACCGGCTCTGCGGAAGGACACACATTACAACACACACATTCAGAAACAGCACGGATGCTGTAAACCGGCGCGCGGATGAATACAGCACAGCTGCACAAGTGAGGAGAAATAGTGCGGAGGAAATGCGAGGGAGCACAGCCGACTTTAATGTGTGACGACGTTGAATGTGTGACGACGTTGAATGTTAATTGGTATGAAATACTTTTAGTTATATAACAATTATATAAAGAATACGTTTTACATACGTTATTTGAATGACAACTAACTAATGGTATCTTCCTTCACATTACATCAACACGCAAAAAAAGAATTAGGCTATATTATTGTATTTGTAAATATAGCATAATTAAAGATCATGCATTTAATTGATGCTGATTTCAATTTAAAATGTACTGTACTTATACTGTTGTATCCTCGTATTACAGTATTTTTACTGGATGAGGGAACATGTTGATGCTCAGCATCATATTTCATCATCTCTTCTTTTAGGAAATTACGTTTTCTTGGAACGTTTCACCATTAGCATCCTGATATCGTCAGATTGCAGAAGGAACACTGAATTAACAGTGACACAATTCTCTTTTATATGCATCACTGCACAACAACATTGTGTTTAAGAGGTAGTCCTAGAAAAACGTGCGACTTTCATTAAAATTATTTGTAAAAACAGAAAGATATTTAAATACATATATTTTAGAAAGTAAGTTTCAGAGTGCAAGTGTTTCTCAGATGAAAAAGACATTTGTCTCATGTTTAGAGACCTGTGCTGTCCTCTAGTGTTCGTCATTGTGCAGTGACTTTCCTTTCCTTTCCATTCAATTCGATTTATAACTGTGAATTAGAATTGACAGAAAGAATTCACTGAATTGCAATTCAAAGAAATTCAACACAGTCACACAAAACATATGCGGTAGAAAAAAAATATGAATAATAACACTCTTATGTGTAGAATATCTGATATACAGCACAATGAAATTTTAACCAATGTTTTCAGAATGTGACAGAAACTCATACAGGTTTGGGACAACTTGAGGATGAGTAAATGATGACATAATTTTCATTTTTGGGTGAACTGTCACTTTAAGATAGTTCTTTTATGCTTTTATAGAATCGTTTTGGCATATGGGGTTCTTTGAAATTAAATTCCAGAACACTAGGATTCTATATAGAACTTTTTTCTAAGAGTGGACATGGCAGATATTTTGATTGATTTGTTTTTTAGAAAACAAGACTTGATTTATTATAAGTCCCCCGGTAGTCAATAATGTTATCCCTTAAAACTCATCTTTGGTCAATAAACTTACATATTTAAATGTTTTTTTCTGTAAAAAGAAAAAAAATGTCTTCATGGCTTAAAATATCTTGAATGTAACTCGATACCCTTGCCTCATTTAGTATGCGCGGTTCTATGAATATGCAAATGAGCCCCGCCTCCACTCACTCACTCAGCTCAGAGATCCACTGGTTGACGATCATACGTTGATCTGATTGGTTACCCGCTGTCACACACACTCTGTCTGATCCCGCTGTCACACACACTCACGATCACAGAGTGTGTGTGAGTGTGTGTGACAGCGGGATCAGACAGAGTGTGTGTGTGTGTGTGTGTGTGTGTGTGAGACAGTGGGATCAGGCTGAGCTGCTCATTGTCTCGAATCGTCTGTATTAGATTACACACAGAAATAACAGCGCAGGCTTTGACTTTATCCTGACAGAAAATAAGAGAACTGACACCTGTTCTGAGAGCCAGAACACACACACTCACACACACACACACACACTCACACACACTCTGTCTGATCCCGCTGTCACACACACACAACTGAAGTTTGGGATCAGTAAGATTTGTAATGTTTTTAAAAGAGTCTCTTCTGCTCACCAAGGCTGCATTCATTTAATTAAAAATGCAAAAATAAAACAGTAAAATATTGTAATATTTTTTTCTATGTGAATATACAGTAAAGTGTAATTTATTCCTGTGAATTTCCAGCATCATTACTCCAGTCTTCAGTGTCACATGATCCTTCAGAAATCACTCTAATATGAGGATCTGATGCTCAAGAAACATTTATGATTATTATCAGTGTTGAACACAGTTTTTTACATTTTATTCCAGGATTCTTTGATGAATAGAAAGTTTAAAAGAACAAAATTTACTTGAAATATAAACTTTTGTAACATTATAAATGTCTTCACTGTCACTTTTGATCAATTGAATTCACCCTTGATGAATAAAAGTATTGATTTCTCAATTTCTTTCCCCCAAAAAATAAAATAAAAATGATTACTGACCTCAAACTTTTGAACGTTAGTGTTTAATAGATAGTTACAAAAGATTCTATTTCAGATAAATGCTGCTCTTTTAAACTTTCTATTCATCAAAGAATCCTGAAATAAAAATGTAAATAACTGTTTTCAACACTGATAATAATCATAAATGTGTCTTGAGCATCAGATCCTCATATTAGAGTGATTTCTGAAGGATCATGTGACACTGAAGACTGGAGTAATGATGCTGGAAATACAGGATTTACACTTGAATATATTCACATTGAAAACCGCTGTTTTACATTGTAATAGTATTTCACAATATAACTGTTTTATTTATTTTAATGCTTCTTTTAAAAACATTAAAAATCTTACCGATCCCAAACCTTTTGACTGGTAGTGTGTGTCTAAACTCAGCTATAATTCCATTATTTACACACAACGTCTAATTCGATTGGAATTAAAATAGAATTGGAAAAGGATTTTACAACAGTAAAAACAGGATAAAATCATTTACACTCGCATCAATATTTCATGTTAATTTATTTATTTACCTATTACAGTATTTTGCAGGGAAATGTTGGCAGGTTAACATGCCAAGAATATACGTTAAAAAAACATCTGACCATTCTCACTTCAGTGACCTCAGGTTTCAGACCTGTCAATCATTAATCAGTGGGCGTGTCCGAGCGCGCAGGGGAGCGCTGTGATTGGCTGAGGCCTGGACGGATTACTCCTGGTCCTTCTCCTCTCCGTGAGTGATGATGTGCACCAGATTCTTGTAGTCCAGGTTTCCCGCAACATCTGGAGGGAAAGCGTTGAACATCTGCTCCATCTGAAAACCACACGACATCAGTCACTCAGTGCTGCTGATGATGATGTCACTGTAACCATGGCAACCGCCAGCATCAGCACCAGCCTCACCTCCTCAGTGGAGAATCTGTCCGCCTGTGTGGTCAACATCTCCGTGACACTGAGGAGAGAAAACATCTCAGCTCAAAATAACCTCAAATCTCTGGGTGTCTGTTAGTGTTTGTGTCTCGTTTCCAGTCCAAATATCTACAAATTCTTCAAAATCGAGATGCATTATAAGATATTATGTCTTGTTTTCTGGGGAAATAAATCAAAATTAAGTGAGTTTTGCTTAATCCTTCTCTCGCACTGTAACACATCTTTCCATCGAAGCCCTAAAATTATACCTTTTTTTTTTTTTGTGCAGAAAGCTTATATTATTTCATTTTTGATAATATTTTTCTATTTTTTAATGACATTTTTCGGGGAGATTTTTTATTTTATTCACCTTTAAATTACTAGATTTGATCAATAAATAGTAATTTAAGCACATTCTTCACATTAAAAATTCAAAATAACTCACAATTTCATGCATAACCCTTTTAATTCAGCTCTAAATATCTTACATTGGGAGTCTTTGAGCTATTGTGGAAAATAACAATAACACATGATATTTGATGCCTCTAGATGGGCTTATAGCTCTATATGCAGCAGAGGAGCTGTTCCGCTGGGTCCTAAAGCCAGTTCACTTCAGTGTGCATTCACACACACATGTACACATTATACAATCATTTTTTTGGTAAAGTTTTAGCATTTTTAGTTTGAATTTTGAGCATGTTTAGGGTTTTCTATGTGAACTGAAGCATTCCTCGCATTCCAGTCATTCCTAAGGGGCTCAAATTGATTTGTTACTTTTTAAAATTCCAACCATAAAACACACATTTGTGTGTGTGTTCGTGGTTCAAGTGCGATAAAAGTCCCTCTGATGAACCAACGCATTCTCATCCCAAGGCGTCATATACTGACGCTTTTGCCAAAGCGTCTACATCCGACGCACATGGCACCCTTTAGCGTCAATATAACACGCTTCGGTCATGGGTAGGTTTAGGTCTGGGGCAGTGTTAGGGTTAGACCACTAG
>JARWKJ010000004.1:1338845-1341345 GCA_029959095.1 Rhinichthys osculus
ATTTTGATTTAACTAAAACAAGGGAACAAATGATTATATTTTTACACACAATTTACTTAAACGGAGTATATGCTCAAAAAGAGTGACATTAACTAAAATAAATCAAATCAAATATAAAAAAAAATAAAACTTATTTTTTGCAGCTATTTTCCATAGTTTCACATTTTCATTTACTTTAAGTTGAAATGCTAAAACAACGAATTCCAAAAAAACTCTATAGACATGTTTTTTAAAACAAAATTATTTAAAAAAACACAACAAAATTACTAAAACTTTAACTAAAATTAATATGAAAACAAAATATTAACAATAACTACATCAGTGATAATAAAATAACACCGTTTCAAACTTCATGAGATGAATTGCGCTCTGGTACTGAAGTATAAGATGTAACTATAATTGAATATGAATATGAATATGAAAAGTGGCTCAGATCATTTGGTCTTGTGGGAATTTGATGGGAACTATTGTTGAGCTCCGGCACACAATGCCACACATGTGCCTCTTATCCTAACAGAATTCAGTCAATCCGGTATGTTAAGAAGAGTCTCTATAAATATATATTTCAGCCCTCAATGGGGATCAGACAGGAATATCATATTCCATAGGGAGCTTTACAGAAAGACAGACAGCAGCTGCTCTCTCCAGGAGCGAATCAAAACACTCTCCCAGAAACTGCCAAATGAAATTAATTTTATTTTGTATTTTAGGGGGGATTTTATGGTACTAAATTATATTTATGTAGTAGTTATGATCCATTTATGAGGATAGAGCTGAAAATTAAATGTCCATGTTAAAAGGTTTTTAAAGAAAGTGTCTTTTTTTGAAGAAGATATTGGCAGATTACTGCTGAATTGAAAAAAAGTTCAAACTTAAGCACTTATAGAAGTTTACATTTTATAAAAGTTATCATTTTATTGTTAGGAAAAATGCACAAAAATACTAATTTAAATTTTTATATGAAATATATATATTCCAAAACATGTTTTACTCTACAACAAAAAAAAAAAAAATTATATATAGCCTATATATATACATTTATACATGTACCAAGTTTCGTAACAATCTTATGGAATAAAAAAATCCGAAAAAAGTCACATTTTACTTTATTCGCTCAAAAATCATATTTAAATCTGATTCAAAGCCACATAAACTAAACTAAAACTGCGCAGACTGAAGCTGTTTGCTGTCACTGAGCAAACCTGCTGTTGAATATGCATGAATAATATTTGAGAGCTGCAGGTTTTGTGTTTTTGGAGTCTGAAGTCCTGGGAGATGTAAAAGATGACAATATTAGTGCTAAAGAACCTTTAACATCCACGGAACCACTAAAGGTGCAGAAAACCAGCTCTTTTAGATTAAAAAAAACGGTAAAAGACTGTAAAAATGCTACGGTGAAAAACTGTTAATTGGTTTACAGAAAGTTTCCGCACTATATACAGTGTGATAGGTTACAATTAATGTAAATTTACAGTAAAATACCGTTTTACCGTAATTTACAGTGAAAAACCGTAAATGTTCATTCCCACAATTCCCTGGGTGACACTTCACATTTGATGTATTTTTGTTGAAATATCTCTTTCCTCATGGTATTTCTTCATTTTTTCTAATCTGTTATGTACAGTAGGGTTTTATGTTACATTTAATGTTGTTAAATTAATGTTTATTGCATTCTTACAATGTCATGTGTGTGTGACTGACACTGCAACTTAGTATTAACTTTAATGTGGAAAAGCTGTGTGTGATGATCATGTGACTCTCATCTCCGCTGTGATTGGTGGATATCAGTGTAGTACTTCAATAGGTCGGTAAACTAATATTATATCAGATAATTACACATTTTTTTACTGTAAATTTAAGTTAAGTCTGTAAAACCTAAAACGTTGCTACTGTATTTTTTACGGTAGATTTCTGGCTGCCGTTTTTTACCGTAAATTCAACAGATTTTAGTTTTTTTACAGTGCATGTTTAAGAGTGTATTGAGATGTTACGCTGATTTCAGGACAGCCATCAGACCTCCTTGAACTCCTGGATCTGAGCCTGTTCAAACATGGAGAAGACGTTGGAGTTCGCTCCGTCCGCCGACCTCTTCTTCGCTTTCTTGGGCGCCTGCACAAACCAAACCTTCCTAAACAACAAGCTTTACCTTATCATTGCAACTTCAGGAACAAAAACTGCTCTAAAGTTCCATTCATTCCCATTAATCAGATCAAACTGTAAATGAATCAATGAATCAATGAATCAATGAATCAATGAATCAATGAATCAATGAATCAATGATTCATTTGCAGCATCGCTCTAAAATATTGGCATTTGTCAACAAGGCAAAAAAAAAAAAGTTCTTTGTTAATATGAAGGATTTTTTCTGTATTGATATTTTTACATGTGTTTTATAGCCGTATTTTTAATTGCTTTGAGTTTTAAGGTTGAAGTAAAAGTCTGTAAACTGAATAGTTTTTTTCC
The DNA here is from genome assembly GCA_029959095.1 of Rhinichthys osculus. Taxonomy (NCBI): domain Eukaryota; kingdom Metazoa; phylum Chordata; class Actinopteri; order Cypriniformes; family Leuciscidae; genus Rhinichthys; species Rhinichthys osculus. The sequence continues at coordinate 1,341,309 of JARWKJ010000004.1, forward strand.
ACCAAGACATTCCCTGTTTTATATTCAAATGTGGTCA